>JASFAT010003358.1:0-13084 GCA_031353405.1 Baronia brevicornis
CTCACATACTCTCTCTTCTTTACTCTGTTTTATTTAATCCATCTTACCCCTTTTATAGGAGACCGCGTCTCGGTAAACGTAGTGTGGGACGCCCCCAGCCTAGATGTTCCGACGATCTGCGCAGGGCGGCTGGCAGAAACTGGATGCGTGTAGCCGAAGATCGGGCTAAGTGGCGCTCCATTCGGGAGGTCTATGTCCAGCAGTGGACTGCCGCAGGCTGCTGATGAGGATAATGATGATGACCCCTGTTATCTCAAGACTCGCTTTGTATGTCTCAATGACTCACATTCAAGGTGTTAGAAAACATCTAAGAATTAATATTAAAAATGCCTGCTTATCATACCAAATTCTTTGACCAATCTTTCACAGTACAAGCTGTTCAGTTATGGAATATGTTGCCACTGGTGGTGAGACACGCTTGTCTCACTAAGTATATACTTCGCTAAGTATCTCCCGATTATCAAAAAGTATGTCAAAAAAATCACATCACATTGTACAACTTTGTTTTTGGTGTACAATAAATAAGATTAATGGAGTCAGGCGTTACTTTGCGGAAATCCATTACTATGTGGACAGTCAAAACATTTACTTAGCTAAGATCCGCGACAAGCGAACAATAACAGTAAAATAATAATGTGTGTTTTCCTACTGGATGGAGTGGATTTACTTGAAACTTAAACCAAAAGTTACCGAAAAACGCTCTCCACTCACCAACCACTATACACAACACCAAACACACACTACCACTCCATCTTGTAAACGACACGTGTTTCGCCCCGACACGAGGCATCTTCAGGTATAGTAGACTCTACGGAAGACAACCGAAAAGTTTTTTCGGTAAGTTTTGATTTAAGTTCCAAGTAAATCCACTTCATCCAGCAGGAAAACACACATTATTAATTTTTTTGTTATTGTTTGCTTGTCGCGGATCTTAGCTAAGTAAAACTTTTGACTATCCACATACAATAAATAATATATTTAATGTAATATCTAATTTACGCATCCAATGTTAATGACATTAGGCTCCTTGTACATATGATAGAGCTCGTGGTTGTACCCAGTTGGCCATCTCTCATTTTCCAGCACTGTACCTAAAACTCGTCCGTCATTCGGCTCATTAATTTACATTATCATACCTTTTTTTATAAACTTTAATAAGCTAAATGACGAAACGAATTAACGAAACATGTCGAGCCTCCATTATTAAAACTGGAACTCAAAATGCATTTAAACTGTATATCGGTGCTATATTTCGACTGGTTGGCGCATCGACCTTTCACGGGACAGGACGTTTGCGTAGACTTTAAGCAAATATTACAAAAGTTTTTTGCTCTTTGACTTTGAAATTATTCGCCATAATAAAGGATATCCGGTGGCAGCATTCGGTTTTTAACTTTAACTACTATCAAAAAAAAAATATATATATATAATATATATATATATATATATATATATATATATATATATATATATATGTATATATATATATATATATATATATATATATATATATATATATATATATATATATATATATATATATATATTAGGTGTACAAATAAGTTTCCGCAGTTTTTTATAAAAAATTAGGAATTTATTGTAAAGGAAAAGTACATTACGTTTTATTCAAAGTATTTTCCATCATTTGCCACTACTTTTCCCCATCTTTCTGGCAACATTCGGATACCCCGTCGAAAAAACTCTTCATCTTTTGACGTTATCCACAAATCTACCCAATTTTTGGTGTCTTCATATGATGTGAAGCGCTGCTCAGACAGACCATGTGCCATCGACCGGAACAGGTGATAATCAGAAGGGGCTAAGTCTGGTGAATACGGCGGGTGGGGTAAAACTTCCCAGTTGAGTGTTTCCAAGTATGTTTTTACCGGCGCCGCAACATGTGGACGAGCATTATCGTGTAAAAGAATAATTTTGTCGTGTCTGGAGTAGTAATGGGCGCGTTTTTCCTTAAGTGCCCGACTCAATCTCATCAATTGTGTTCGGTAGAGAGCTCCAGTAATGGTTTCGCTTGGTTTCAGCAATTCATAATACACGACACCAAGCTGATCCCACCAAATACACAGCATGAGTTTTTTTCCATGAATATTCGGCTTAGCTGTCGATGTTGATGGTTCGCCGGCCTAACCCATGACTTTCTCTTCTTTGGATTATCGTAGTGAATCCATTTTTCGTCACCAGTGACTATACGATGCAAAAAACTCTTTTTTTATTCCTGGCAAGCAGCATTTCACTCATGCATAATCGGCGTTCAACGTCTCTCGGCTTTAGTTCATATGGAACCCAATTTCCTTGTTTTTGAATCATTCCTAACGATTTTAAACGATGTGAAATTGCTTGTTGAGTCACTTGTAGAGTAAGTGCAAGTTCTTTTTGCGTTTGGGACGAATCTTCCTCCAATAGTACTTCTAATTCCATGTCTTCGTACACTTTCGGCCTTCCACTGCGTTCTTTGTCTTTAACGTCAAACTCACCGTTCTTAAACTTTTGAAACCATTCCTGACAACTTCTCTCACTTAAAGCAGCTTCACCATATGCTTCTAGAAGCAATCGATGCGCCTCAGCTGCAGATTTTTTCACATTAAAGAAGTAAATCAAAAGTTCCCGCAAATGATGCTTATTCGGAATAAAACTTGACATTTTTGCACGAAAAAAATTACGTGATGCTGATACGGAATCACTAGTACTTTAAGGTTATGGTGTTGCCAGATGACTAAACTTGGGATATTACGTTTTACATCTGACAATTTCTCCATAACCTTCTGGTGGGGCCATCTTTTGACAAACCGCGGAAACTTATTTGTACACCTAATATATATATATATATATTATATATATATATATATATATATACAAATATATATATATATATATATATATATATATATATATATATATATATATATATATATATATATATATATATATATATATATATATATCCCATCGCAGGGGTTGGCAGAGACCACAGAGCTCCATCCGCTACGATCCCGACACACCTTCCTTGCTTCCTCCACACTCATCCATTCTTCCTCTCACCTTCATCGTACCGAAAATGCTCTCCGTTTGTCGCTTTTCGCCCTCATGGGAATCAGGACGTGACGGCTGGCGAACCACGTCGCCGTCATTTTTTAACGAATTAGGTATATTAAGATTCGTCAAAGTGAATCTCACGAGCCGCAAAAGAGGATGGAGGTCAGCCCCAGCAGAGCCCCGCATACTGACATAAGGCACCTTAGTACCCAGAGGAGCCCGATCCCGGGACATCGACCATATTTATATTAGCTTATAAGCCTATATATAGGTCCGAAAATGGAAGCCATCGCCAAGAGCCAGCCCATTTTCCCTCTATAGGAGTGAAAATGGGCGATGGCTGTCAAAAGTTCCACTCATTGAACAGAGAAAATGATTTTCTGCCATCACTCGGCCCCCACAAAGACGCAGCGCAGCGTAACTTGAGAAATTCAAGCCTTATATACTATATATTTGTAATCAACCTTTACATATATACTAATAATTAAAAATTATTATTATTATATATAACAGTAAAACCCATACATGAACAACCAATACTGCTTCATAACAATCAGGCTATGACATGTTACATGTTTGGTTTTTAATTAAAATAGCCCTATATTTTGAAGAGAGAGAGAAAAGAGATATACCTTATCGTTAAAAGTGAAATTATACTCTAAGAAAAAATACTTCCAAGACGATTTTCAAACGCAAGTAGTAAAACACACGAATGTATGTAAACACTTAAAAACATACTAATCTACCACAATCTCTCACCCAATATGCATTTAAAAACATACTAATCTACCACAATCTCTCACCCAATATGCATTTAAAAACATACTAATCTACCAAAATCTCTCACCCAATGAGCATTTAAAAACATACTAATCTACCACAATCTCTCACCCAATGAGCATTTAAAAACATACTAATCTACCACAATCTCTCACCCAATATGCATTTAAAAACATACTAATCTACCACAATCTCTCACCCAATGAGCATTTAAAAACATACTAATCTACCACAATCTCTTACCCAATGAGCATTTAAAAACATACTAATCTACCACAATCTCTCACCCAATGAGCATTTAAAAACATACTAATCTACCACAATCTCTCACCCAATATGCATTTAAAAACATACTAATCTACCACAATCTCTCACCCAATGAGCATTTAAAAACATACTAATCTACCACAATCTCTCACCCAATGAGCATTTAAAAACATACTAATCTACCACAATCTCTCACCCAATGAGCATTTAAAAACATACTAATCTACCACAATCTCTCACCCAATGAGCATTTAAAAACATACTAATCTACCACAATCTCTCACCCAATATGCATTTAAAAACATACTAATCTACCACAATCTCTCACCCAATGAGCATTTAAAAACATACTAATCTACCACAATCTCTTACCCAATGAGCATTTAAAAACATACTAATCTACCACAATCTCTCACCCAGTGAGCATTTAAAAACATACTAATCTACCACAATCTCTCACCCAATGAGCATTTAAAAACATACTAATCTACCACAATGTCTCACCACAAAAAACTAATTGCGTCATGCATCGACACCCGAATGTAATATACACGATGTCCCAAGTGCCAACATCAATCCAAACGAAAAGAAAAAAAAGGGTCATATTTATTTTTACAATAAGTAAATTATTTATTTATAATTTATTTATTTTTACATAAGCCCATTTTTGATGATGATGATGATATACACAGATGTGTTAAATTTACCTTACTTATATTACTTACAAGAAATCTGGTTACCCGACCCAAGAGAGGCTTAGTTTTTATTCAAATTGATTACCCGACCCCCATGTGGCTTTAAATAACGATTTAGGATTTGGATAAACAACCAACCCAGGTATCGATAAGTTTAATAATGAGGTCTCTGACCCAAATTAAACTCAACCTACGTAGAAGGACAAACAAGCTAACAAGCCGTCAGGGACGTGCAGGAGCTTCAAAAGCCTCCGTAAGGCCTTATTGTAAAAAATCAGACAGCATTTATCATTTATTGTTGATTTTAAAACGCTTAATTAATTTATACGAATATAAAGGTTAAATATATAATATTAAAAGTAAATATAAAATATTATTATTAATTTTCTATCATTATATAATTTATTTATTTATTTATTAGGCACAAAATAATATTAACAACGCCCGGACTTAAAATTTGCGCCCAGCATAGCTACATTTTAAGAATAGGGTTACTTGTGTAATAATGAAATACTATAAAATTGAATAGATAAAATTAAATAAAAAAAATTAACTCTCCAGACACGGGAAGACTGGACTTTGAAACTAAAGTATATAATCTTAGGAAGAAAATTAATTACTTTGTATATCGACGACAGAAAACATATTTGCTGTAAATAGCAGTAAGGACTTTTCCCGCCAACTTGCATCTGTGACTATATGTTTTTATTTCATTATCATAATCTTATGTTATTATGTCATTATATAATATTATTTAATTATGGTGGTGTATTAAGCAATATAATTAGATTAAGGACTATAAGTGGAATGATATGAAATAAATGTATCGTGACTTTTTTAGTTGACTGAAAAAGTTCATACAAGGCTTTGGTACAATAGCCACCATTATATCAAGACGTAAAATGATGAGCTGACTTGTTATATTTCAAGAGATTTGATGTTATCGTATTTTACTTGACACTGGCATAATAGTTATAACTAATTGCCATCAAAGAAAAAAAAAAGAAAAGTAAATATTAATGTAAGTTGGCGGGAAAAGTCCAGGCGCTGTCACCATTTGTCGTTTTGTACGATGCGTTCAATTTTATCAGCGGAACCCAAAAGCCATGATTTATTATGTTTACTTCGAAACCCGTGCCAACGACCCGATGATATGTGCTCGGACGTATCGCGATCCCAGCCAACAGTTAACTTTGTATCTGATAAAGTACACAGAACATTACTATTTATGACGCCATATTAGTTTTAACAGATAAAAAAGATATGCTTAAACGATTATTTAAACAGATTGTAAAATAACTTATTTATTCAGCCACAAGTTTAAAAAAGCTAAAATATTTAGGTTTTTAAGTGGAATTTTGTAAACATTTTAATTTTATATCTTCGTTGATGGCAATTAAGGTACATTAATATGCCATTCTTAAATGAAATAAGATATAATCTAAATCATAAATTATGAAATCGTTAAAATTTTTGTAAAACATACAAATAAGTCAGTTTACCGTTCGTAAGATTGTACCGGACAAAAAACTTAAAAACCGTATTTTGAAGTTTTGTATGGAATTATGATGTCACAATTATAGATATAAAAGATCGCCACCTGTCACGTCCTGATTCCCACGAGGGCGAAAAGCGAAGAACGGAGAGCCGTTTCGCTACGATGAATGTGAGAGCTAAGATGGATGAAAATATGGATGAGTGTGAAGGAAGCAAGGAAGGTGTGTCGGGATCGTAGCGGATGGAGATCTGTGATGAGATTACATCTCTGCCTAACCCTACAGGGAGACAGGCGTAAGAATATGTATATATGTAAAAAATCTTATATCTTCTTCTGGGTCCTAAGTCCCTCCTGGTGGGGCAGACACGATGTTTCTCCATTCCGTCCTATCACGTTACGCTTTTCTGCGCTTCAGATGTAACTGTGCGCCGCCATATTTGTTTAGGACGTCCACGTTTCCGTTTTCTCTGCGGGTTCCAGCCGAGGACTTGTCTGGGGATATGGGGGGGGGCGTGGCGTCGGAAAGTGTGCTCTATCCACTTCCATTTATGGCGGCGAATCTATTTTTAATAAAGTCATTAATGAATTATTGATATTTCCAGGCTGAAAGATACCGTGAGAGACGCAGACTCGCGACCCCTAGTCCTACGCCTTCGCCACCTCGTCGCCAGTCCACTCAGCCTCAGCCTGCCAGCGGAAGCTGGTTCAAATCCCTTGACAGGCTAGGCAAGAAGCGAGAGAAGAGCATTCAGAGCAAAGTGAGTTATTACCATTCATAAAACCAAATGTACATATGTTCGTTTTTGAGTAATTTTAAGTGTTGTCAAAATGTAATATATATATTTGTTTTTTAAATAACACACTCATACACATTTTTAGTTAATTTTATTTATGGGATAGGAAGGCAAACGAACCGGCGTCTCACCTGATGGAAAGCAATCAACGCCACCCATAGACATCTACAGCGCCATTGGTAGTGCGAAAGCGTTACCGACCTTTAAGGAAAGTATTATTATGGGAGGGAGAGAGGAACGAGGAGGAGGGGATGGAGAGGGAGGGTAGGGGCTCCGGAATTCAGCCGCTCACCGTACGAAGCGCGGTAGCTAAGCTACCACTCAGTCGCCGGTTTTTTGCGGGAGTGTGGTACTTTCCCGGGTGAGCCGGCCCATTCATACTACAGAGAAATATCATACCATTCTTGACAAAATATTCGTGTGCAGCTCTAGCACTGCGAAACAAGATTTTGAACTCAAGTTAGATTCAACCACTAAGCTAATCAGTCATCAAGAAATACTATTATTACAATCCATATTAAAATTCTTATTTTATAAAATTTTTGCAAACATTAAAACTGTGATGGTAACTATATGAGTTAAACATATGAATCTGTATGTTCCAGGTTGAGAAAGAAAGCATCATCACCACAGAAGATGAATCCACACGGTACCCACCGAGGTCGAAAGCAGTTAAACCCCTCAACTCGCCAGCGAAGAACCTACGTTTCTTCGGCGACACAGACCCGGAATCAGAGGGCAACGTTAAACACACCGTCACGAAGACCAAAAGTCACCCTCAGTCCAAAAGCCACGGCGCTTTAAGGAAAACAATCTCTAATTCCAGCACTGGGTTAGACGAGATCGATCACAGCGAGCTGTCGAACAAGAGCTACTCCATGTCGAATCTGTACAGGGATGAAGCAAATGATCACCGTAAACAATACTACAAGAGAAATTTACAGAACATCTCCGAAATACACAGCAACTCGGAGACTGAGAGTCAGTTCGACCGCAAGATCCATATGAAGCCACCAATCAGCCCATACGACAGATCTAGAAGTCACAGCAGTTCAAAGACGTTGAAAGGAAGCAAGAGGGACGTGAGGAGAAACGAAAGAATCGACGATAGGGGGAGCTCATCGGAATTAAGAAGTAGCAAGCAGGAACTGAGTCGAGACTTAAAGTAAGACTTTATATATTTTATTTACAGAGCACATATATGTCCCACTGCTGTACCTAGCCGCCCCATTCCTAGACAAATAGGCATTACTCACCACTCTTATCCACGACTTAAAATAAATATTCTCATAAATAAAGATCATACATGTATTTATCTCAACATCAAAATAAAACTAAATGGTAGTGGTAGAGCCACGCTGCAGACGAATACTTTGTCTAGAATAGCATATTATTAGTCTGTAGCGTGAATGGGCCATGTCGCCCGGGGAAATACCACTTAGCTACCGCACTTCGCACGGTGAGCGGTTGAGTTCCGGAGCCCCCTTCTCCCCCCCTCCCATAATGATACTTTCCTTAAAGGCCGGCGACGCTTCTGCACTGCCTATTGCAATGCGGATGTCTATGGGCGGCGTTGATTGCTTTCCATCAGGTGACACGCCTGCTCGTTTGCCTTAATAAGGGATAGGAAAGCAAACGTATCGTCCGATGAAAAAAATATACACTTTTCTAACAGACATTAGCAACTGAAGCGTTGACGGCCTTAAAGAAATCTGTACACTTGTTGTTTGAAAATTCCAATCTCGTATCAATTCGGAAAACCGGTAGCGACACATTCTTTCTCTTGCTTTCAGGCATCGTCGTCGCACACCGCTGACCAATTCAGGGGAGAGCAGTACGGAAGGCGACTCCAGCCACCAGAGTCAACGCAGTGTTGTCTATTTGCATGCAACGACGGGTGAGCATTTTTTAAATTTCAATTCTTTTGATGCTAAATAAGAAGAACCTTTTTAACAAAAATATAAAACTATTGGTAATAAAAATTAACATCTTTATGTTTCGTAAAAGTCTAGATCTATTAAAGGAATCAGGCGTTACTTTGCGGAAATCCATCACTATGTGGACAGTCAAAAGTTTTACCTAGCTAAGATCCGCGACAAGCAAAACAATAACAGAAAATCGATAATGTGTGTTTTTCTGCTGGATGAAGTGGATTTATTTGGAACTTAAACCAAAAACTTACCGAAAATCGGCCATCAATTCTCCACCCACCAACCACTATACACAACACCAAACACACACCACCACTTTTCTACCTTGTAAACGACACGTGTTTCGCCCCAACACGAGGCATCTTCAGGTATAGTAGACTCTACGGAAGACACCGAAAAGTGAACATAAATCCACTTCTTCCAGCAGAAAAACACACATTATTGTTTTGCTTGTCGCGGATCTTAGCTAGGTAAAACTTTTGACTGTCCACATAGTCTAGATCTACTTTTATATTTTTGTTAAATATCCTTTTGTTGTTGTTGTTTGTTTTAAGCCCAGCTATAATCGGGTAGATAACTATAAAAAAATATGGTATTATGTGATAGCTTAGCTGACAATATAAAAAATTTCTTATATACATATATATAAGAAATTTTATTCAATAAACATCGTGATAACTATGTTTTTTGGATAAGAAGGCAAACGAGCAAGCGTATCATATGATGGAAAGCAATTAACCCTGCCCATAGACATCCAGTGTCAATTTATAGACTTAAAATTTTGATAAAGATTATTCTTATAAATAAAGTAAAATATGTATTCATGTACCGTGCAACACTGCAGTCGTAGTTACGATTTTGTAATTATTATTATCCTAATTATAAAAATTAAGGGAAATCATCTTCGCGTCTATATTTTCACGTATCGTTTGCAACAGTTAGGATATCTTCATTTTTACTCTTAAAAAATATTTTTAATATAATTGTTTTTTTACAGTCGGTGACATCCCAGACCCAGGTCGACTGACACGGAACCGATCACGAGATGATGTATCCTCCGTCATGTCATCCAACATACAAGTGAGGAATACCACGAAAAGCTTTTCGATATTCGCTCCTTGGACACCGCGACATTACAACGACCAACATGACGTACATTACGCTCAGAAACCTAAGAAAACTAAACAAAAGGAGACCGTATTTAAAAAATCTGGGAAAAGTTCGAATGATGATAGACCATCGACATTACAAAAGAACAAATCGTACAGCCAAACAACACTCAGTCGGCGTCCACAGAGTCAAAATCGATTAACGAGTAGCAGCACAACACTATATCGAAGACCTGACAAACGGGGGAAAGAGAGCGCCAGCGAAAGCACTATATCACGCAAGGTCACAAATGGCAAAAAAAGTCAATCGAGCGAAATATTAAATCGAGACGAACGCGAGAGAGTGTCTCGCTCGATATCGATGCCCAAAGACAACAACAAAAAAGCTGGATGGTTTAAACTATCAAATAAAAATAAAAAACCGGAAATAAATACACGCGTACGTTGATACTAATTTGAAAATAATTACCTTTTTGCGTATGTGACTTTTCTTTAATGACATTCAACCATAGTGTCTTTAAAAACCAATCATACTTATTTAAAAATGGTAGGAACAAATATTGTATTATTATAAATTACTTCTGTTGTCTTTCAGTTTAATATTGCACTGTTATTATGAGGTGCCAAATATGTTAAAATTTATGATTGTCGAGATGAATAGAATCGAGTTTTTATTTTCAAATGAGATAAACATACAATTTTGAATTATAGTAGTATATATTATTGTTGTGTCGGTTGTATGTGATTACTTTGTTATTTTTATTGCAATTTTCTTCAGAATTATATGCAAAGACTATAAATCACTAATTTGGTGACAAACATTAAAAGACGACACTTGTGTTGCTTGTATTAAAAATACCAATAAACCAACTAGATGTTTCAAAATCATTTTTAGTCTTAATTTTAATTTTCGACAATTTTTACCATATACAATAATTACTAATTTAAAACAAAAAAGGTAAATGGACTTTTTTTAAGGATTTTTCCAAATACCTAATTTTTATTCTTACATATTCGTAGCTCAAAAAAAGGCCTTAAAGGTCTGTTTTACAAGAGTGCTGACTAACTACGAAATGATTGTATAATAATTCAAGATACCGTGTGTTATACATGCACACAGATTAAAAAAAGATTAAAGTTATAAAAGGTTACTAAAAGTGCCATTCTGAAACGTACTTAATAAATAATGTTACCATGTTTTTTTAGAAATTTAGTCATCGTAATATTTTTGTAACTAATATGCTTTTACTAATAAGGAAATTGATTTTATTTGATATGTGCATATGTGGTAATATTATTTTTGCTTTTAAGATCTCTAAGAATTCAATTTTATTAAAATAATGTTTTTATGTAAAATATACGTGTTGTTGGTGTCAATTACGTCGATAACGACTCTGTATTTTTTTAATAATTGTAATAATGAATAATTATAAATAAATAATCTAATATTTCTCCTTTTGTTTAATTTTTTATACCGATACTTTATCTATTTTATAATGACAGCAGAAATATATATTACTAGTGTAGTGTACCGTGCCAGCTGTACTGCTTCGGCGGCACCCGGGATCTTTAGGGGAATTTATCTTCGATGTAATTGAAATTCTTCCAAGTCAAATTAATTTATTTTTTTACTCATTGAACATTTATATTATATCTTATTCATACTTTATTCACACTTTTAACATTACGTTTTATATCTCAATATATATAATTTTAATTACTTATACCGGTCGGGTGACATGTCTATCCAAAGACGTCAGTCTAACTAAAGTTTTGTATAAATCTATATTGTTAGAATATTGTTTATACACCGTGACTTTTTAATTACACGAGAAAACTAAAATTCGCGTTTGTAAAAATATGTATGTCAGTAAGTAACATTCAAATATTATAGCGTTCATACAAAAATATTGTTTTATGGGACTTCGAAGAAATCCTGTAAATATTAAGCGACCAAATTAGATTGGTTTGGGTGCAGTTCATATTGGAATGATAATGATGTCTACTTGAATTAGCAAGATTTTTTGTTGTGTAATTTTTGGTGTATATTAAGGACATTAATAAATATTTCATAAAAATAAAAAAAGAATTTCTTCGTCAATTTAATGTATATCGAAAACTGAATATATTACAAAGTCAACAAATTAAAAAGTCACAGTGTATAAAACAATTTGTTTTCTTTATTTTAAATTTTAAAATTACGAATTAGAAATAACGAAAAAGTAATATAAAAGGTTTTAATATATTCAAATAAAAAGTTTTATTACATTAATGATACGTATATCAATGTATCACTACAGTAGATCGTCTCAAACTTAGCCTTTATTTTTATTAATAGGTTCAACGGCGTTTATTGCGGCCCTATGTTATTGCAATTTATACATGCAGGAAAAATATCTGCCTTATGTATAAGTATATGTGTATATATCACGCGAACCACCTAATGATGGTTGTTAAAAACGTTTTACGTTTGACTGTCACGCGTGTTTACAATGAAATCTCTGTCAAGCCACTCGCGCCGCTGTAGCCATGCTTCTACGTACTACTATAGGCGCATGTCTGTTTCTGTTCCATAAGAAGTTTAACTGCTAAAATGGCTGTTTCCTTAGGTCCTGAGGTCTGGACATTAACTACGCTCTCTCACCCTCACACTTATTCTTAATTGGCTCAGTGAAATCAAAAGTAGCACTTTCGGAATCAATGGTCACAGGTTCGATTGCCCCGTTCGTATAAATATATGTATGACCTACAAATATTTTGACAAAATATGTGAGACACATACACACACATATGTATATGTATGTGTATATATATATATATATATATATATATATATATACATATATATATATATATATATATATATATATATATATATATATATATATATATATATATATATATATATTTCAAAATATATTCAAAAATGTAGACCTGAAGTAAATATAAATTAAAATAT
>JASFAT010001943.1:0-72706 GCA_031353405.1 Baronia brevicornis
TGGTGTGTGGATGTAGTGAAATCATACTTTGTTTTTAAAGATTCTTCGATAATATTAGTATGCTCAATTTGTATTTTTACACATTTTGCGAGTCCATACTCTTTTGCGTGAACCTTCATGAGAAATGGGTCCATCTGTGTCCATACCGCAAAAATCGTCATTTGAAATAGTAACATAACTGACAACAGGTGGTTTGTGCAGTGATCATAGGCCCCGAGGCATGTTCTGTATGTACCCTGTAAACGCGGTAGGGTGCATCGCTCCACGTTTTTGCTTTGATGAGTCTGTCTTCTGTGACATTTACGCAGATGGATTGCTTTTTAGCTTTGGAGTCTAGAATTGAAGAAGAGAATTGAATAGTTTGTCACAAGTGGCTAATATTATAAAAAAATACGAAAAAGTGGGTATCTCACATTATGCGCTGTCTATTGAATTAAATCTCGGGAAACTTGTAAGCAAATAAGTTTTATATGTATGATGAATAATGGCCACTGGTTCTTTAAAACAGTTTTAAAGTGTGAGTTATAAATTCTTGTTATATAACTTATTAAAAAAAAATTTATTATAAAACAGGCTTAGGACATGTAGACATTGGGTTGGTGCATAAGTTCTTGGACACTCAAACACATTTACTAAAAATAATTTTATTTATTATTAAAGAAATATTAATCCACAATATTATGACCGTCATGTTCAACGACATGTAACCGTCTATCTGGCAAGCACATTATGCCGTGTTCCCCAATACAGGGTGATCCAGAAATTCGTATGTATGTATGCATATTTTTCTTTATGTATGGATATGTTATTGCATATATTTTTTTTTATTTTTGTCAATTTTTTTTGTTGGATGTCTCCGTAGTTTTGCCTCCTCTATTTGATGGGTTAGATATTGCTGATAATTTTATAAGGCGGAAAACTGGTTAATTTTAACCAGTTTTCCGCCTTTTTGGATCACCGATATCCTTATCGACTAACACTAGTTTTAAAAGGGTTTAATTTAGAATCGTTTAGTGTCGTTATGTTGTCAGTTGGTAAATTGTCATTAAAATATAAATGTCATAAAATCAACACACTTGGATAAAAAAATTTGGAAATGGTCCTAAATGATGTAGTCAGTTTGTAATTTGTCATTTTCATTTAAATCAAATAAATTTAATAAAACTATTTTATGAACTTGATATTCAGTACCAATATAAGGATCCCGAAAGAGTACAAGGCTATGGAAGGCATGATTCCGGCATAGAGGAGGTGCCCCTCCTCACTTGGCCCCCCGAAATTAGGCAGCAGTCTGTGCACGGTACCCATTTTCTTCTCGATTGGGGGGACTAGGCGCATGAAGTTCTTTTCGAAGCCCCAGCGGCTGTCAGGAGACCTTCCAAGCCCTTAGGAACGTAGCAAAGCAAAGATAGCCAGTCTCGATCGAGCCGCTTAAAGCACCAACGTCGCGGGCGACCGCCCTCGTGGCGACCAGGGGCCGTATCGGGCTGCCGGGACGTCACTTCAAACTCGATGTGGTGGTGGTCCGATAGTGTGACCACCTCCTCCGCCACTCGCCATCGACGACTGACGGCGTCGTCGAGGTCCTTCAGCCGGACGTTGACCGTTTTGAACGGGAGAATGATGCGCACCTCCATATCAGAGAGGAGTTCTCTCATCCTTGCCGTCAGCTTGTCCGCCCTGACGCCACAGGCGGGACCGTCGATCTCCAAGAGGAGACCTCCGGTCACTGCCCGTTTCTGCTAGACGGTGGCAATGCCAAGGTCGGCTAAGCGGATCCAGCTTTTTGCTGCCTCCATTATCTTTGCATAGGTAACGGAGGAGCCCTCCTTAACCGTCACCATGATGACGGCCGACAACGGAACTCTTGGAGACCTCACCATCTTCTTTTGGCGCAGGTGCCGGTGCTGCCTTAGGCGGGGCCCTTGGTTTCGGCTGCCTCTTCACCACGTCAGCCCAAGAGATTGAGAGTCAACGATTGAGTGCTTGCGGGGCCTCTGACGTCTACTGGTACAACACCCAATTTGATGCGCCGCTCCACGAAGGCTACCATTTTTCGGTTCATTATAGCCTCCATGGGCTCCTCCGAAGTCGAGAGTGGTGTCTCTTGACTTAGGGGCGGAAGGGGCACATGGAGCAGTCGGCCTTCCAGGTCCGGCCTCCGACTGTTGGTTTTTCTCCGCCGCCAGCAGGTCCTCCATGTTTGCCCTCCGGCAGTCGCGTCCATGGCGGTCCTCCGGGCGAGTTCGTCCGCTGCGGACTGAACGTACAGCACGGATAATTCCCTTTGAGGTTTTTCGATCGGGCCGCCACTTTCTCGATCGTTTTCAGGTCATCGACACCCTCAGCCGCATCTTACAGGCCACTGCGTTGGGATCCGGCAGGGCTTTCTTCGCCGAAGTGTTGGCTGGCGCCACAAACGGGTCGAACACCGCCTCCACGGCCACGGCACGGTCAGCACCCCTCCGATTTGGAACTCCCGACAGCCATGAACTTTGCCGCTGCGGCCCTCGACAGCTTCATCTTTCGAGGCTTTATTCCTGCGGCACCGATGCTCTCTGCAACTTGTGCTCCCTGCGGCGCCGGTGAGTCCGGACGACGGCTCGCAGAACTTCGCCTAAAGCGCACACGCCTGGCCATTCGGAATGCTTTCCCTCCTTATCAACTCTTTGGGGAATGACGCAGACGACGCGGAGCAGAATGTTACCCCCAAATACGATGGGGCAGACCAAGCTATGTTCGGTGGTGGATTGTCCGTAACCGGTATCACCCGGGGTAATGTTTTTCAAACTGACTCCATGATTCATTTTTTGACCAGGGTTTGGTTCCTGTCATTTTTTACCAGGGTTTGGTCCCTGAATGCCCCCCCCCCCCTCCAGCGCTTGGGACTGGACGGGAGTCCACCTGATACCGGGGCACCTGCCACGCGTGCGATGAAGCACTGGTCGCTGTCCTTGATCGCCCACAACAGAGAGCGTAGCAGGAGCAACTTCGGGCTTGTGAAAGCCCGCTTCATTCGGGCTGCCTGCCCTGGCCGTTTTACGGTCCCATTAGGGAACCGATGGTACGCCCCTAACTCTGCCTATTTTGGTCCGAGTTGTTACACGATACCACCCATATCTGGGTGGTTCTCCTTATTCGGCACCGGGGGGATGGCCCGATGGGAGTGTTGGCAAGTCCACACGGGTTCCGATACCACCCTGGGGTAATGTTTTACAGCCTGACTCTATATTTCCTTTTTTTACCAGGGTATGGTCCCCGCAGCAGCTTGCTGGCACTTTGCCACCATGGCTGACCTGGCCGCCGCGACGTTTAGCTACGCAGAAAACTATCTCGTTTTTGTCTTCGCGGAATACCCCCACATCGTGGCTAATTTCTTAGCGCGAAATCATCGCTGCGTCCACGTCTATAATACCTAATTCACCCCGATCCCCGGATCCCGAGCCCTCCCTTGCGCACCCTCCTGCGTCTACAATCACCGTCACTGAAGACAGCCCCCCATCCTTGTGCGGACATCGCGATGGACATAAATAACAACGACGACAACGGCTTCACCGTCGTTGTACGCAAACGCTCGGCAAAACAGGCAATCGAGCAAGCGATCTCACCGCTTTCATTCGCCGCCGCTTCACTGGCCAAACAATCCAAGCGCAGCAAGTAATATTGCTGGACAAATCAATCTGAAACAATGTTTCCACATGAATGAGCGAAAAACGAGTCCATTACTTCGACGCGCGCATGATATCGACGGGTATTTGCATTACCCTCCGAACCGCGAACGACCACCGCGCCCTCAGCAAACACCTTCGCGAAAGGAACATTTCGTTTCATTAGTATCCTCTCCAGGTTGAGCGATACCTCCGCGTTGTCGGCACAATTACTTTTCGATGTAATTGATCCGGAATCACTGACACGATACCCGACAAACTCTGGATGAGGCACCGGTTGTACCACTTCAGCAGCCCTCGTCACCTGTGTACCAGCACCAAAAGAGCAATAGAAAACCTGTTGTTGGTTTGCGGTGAAATGGTATTAGAAAATTAAAATATTTATTAAAGTTAGAATATGTAAGGATAAATTTAAGAAAAAAAATGTTATGGTATACTATGTACTGTATTCTTGTATGTATAAGTGTGGGGGTGTGATGTATGTGCATACCCACACTTTCATCATTTGTGAGTTATCAACCCGACACCTACCCTCTCTCTCTGCAATTAAATGTCATAACTTAAAGACGTGTTTGTTTCACCTGACCTGATATATTAATCTATTGGACATTAATTAATAGTGTATCATCGGGAGTCAGTCTTAACCTCATATTTCAAGTACCAAGGACCACGCAACTTTCTTTCCCGACGCGTTTTTGATCCGTTTATATATTACAAATGTAATAATTAGATCGAATTTGAAAGACGAGACATCTCCTAAGAAGCCGGTAATAATTATGTGAAATCCATCCCACCAACAATTCTAGAGGCCGATCGCGTTTTTGGCCTGTGTGTATACAAGTGCAAAAATTAGATCGTATTTGAAAGACGAGAGACTTCATAAGAAGCTCCTAATAATTATGTGAATTCCATTCCACCAACAACTATTATAAATCAAAACATTAAGATGTTTTGTACCGAAATGTAGAAAATAATGACAGATTAATTTCTTTCTTGCGCAAGGCAGCTGGCAGAGACTGGATGCGTGTAGCCGAAGATCGGGCTAGGTGGCGCGCCTTGAGTGAGACCTATATCCAGCAGTGGATTGCCGCGGGCTGATATTGAATTTCTTTTATATTTTTTAGTAGATTGTCCCTTTTTTTATTAATAGAAATTCTTCATGACTATTTTCGTATGATGGTTGTTCAACTCTAGTCTTGTTTCCTAAATCTTCCTCTAAACCTCAGGGGAACAACCACTTGAAGCTTCTTATGAAGTGATAGAGTTTACAGCTTTAACCTGGTCAATTATTAACATTTTATCTCACTCAGAAATGTCTACTTCATTTTTACAAGGTGCCTTTTGGGATTTATTACATTCTTCCAAGAATTCTAATATATCTCTACTGGCACACTCAGCATCAACTTTCCTCATTGCATTTAATCTTTCAACCACATGTTTTCCAAAAAACCAAAACTGTTGGTCTGGCTCTAAAGGTACTTCTGAACCAAAAGGTTTCATTGCCATAACAAGATCATCAAGAACTGTCAGACATTTACTTCTTTTCTTGGATTTTTTTAAAGGTTTTATTTTGTGACGTGGTCTATCAGTTCGTTTGCCACGCTGTCTAATCCCAAGTTTTATCTCATCAATGTCAGATGGTAATTCTTCTTTGATAATTTCATTAATCTGTATTTCAGTTACACCTGCTTCTGGTACTGGGTAACTCTGAAAATGTAAGATATTGTTACATTATTTATTAGATTAAGTGGTTATTATAATAATAATAGGAGTATAATATATAGAATAATGTATATAATATCAGATTAGTATATAGTTGTTGTTACTGAAGGCTGTTTTTTCCATAAGATGTGGTTCCCCGTGGGTCCACTTCTTCCATTACAAAACACACATTATTATTTTTTTATTTTGGTTTGCTTGGCGTGGATCTTAGCTAATTAAATTTAAATTCTAACTGTCTATATAGCAATGGATTTCAGCAAAGTAACGCCTGACTCCATTAATCATCTTAATAATAATAAAGTTCATTTTTTTCCAATCCCTTATTATACATTTTTTAAGCTTTTTAATTATACTTATTTTTGATATTTTTAATTAAAATACATAATTTTTTGATTAATATATAAATACACTGGGATTTGATGTATCTTTTGGTATAGGCCTTCTCCAGCTTATTTTAATACCCTACAGTTACTTTAATGTCATCACCCCACTATTTTGTGGGCCTTCCTTTTTTGCCTTATTCCATTTTCCCCAAGCCACCTCATCGCTTCTGCTGTGAAATAGAAGTAGTTATTACCAACATAAAATAGGGCTACACTATTTTCTCCTGTGTGTTGTGTACAAGGCAACTATAGGAGCACATATCAATAGAAAGGTAATATGATTTACCTTATTAAAGAAAGTTTGAAATCCCTGATATGCCTATAATTGGGGTTTATAGCAAACATGTTTCATTTATGAGTGAGATGTCCAACACTAGATTGCCCAAGAATTTATTTTGATGCAATGTCACACAACTGTATGCAAAGCTACAAAATTCTAAGATTCATTCATTCATTTGAATAGTGCTTTTTTCACTTTCAATAGTGCCAAAATAGCACGGATGATTACGCCAATGTCACATAGAAGGGAAAAATTCTAAGAAATTGTGTCATTATATATATATTTTATATGATTTGCTAGGTAATCTAGTGTTAAGACTGTTTGTTATATATACTGGTTTAAATTTATTTATAAAACTATATACTTATATCACCTCTTTATATTATTTATGCTCACAAACGGCAACATTTTATGATTGTACATGTATTATTAATGTACAGTGATGGTAATCCATCACAAGTATTTTGCACTTGTTTTACGCTGCCTAATAATAAACTGATGAAATGAGCAAAAATTTTCTATTGCATTATGTTATAATTTTAACAGCATTTGTTTTTACAAGCGACTGCACTCGCTCTGCGTAAGATAGCGTGGTATTGTGCGTCTGACGGGCGCTTGCAGTTGTTCCGCAAGTACGGACGCTTGCCGCGACTGCTCGGTCAGCGGGGACAGCGCGACGTAGAATGCGTCCGTACCGAAAGGGTTAACAAGTTCTCAAATCAACCAAATAAAGTATCTTGAAAAGGCATATCTAGAATGCTCCTTCAACACATAACAGTCACTCTTGCCAACTTTTTTCTCGGACAGAACAAAGTGACTTGTATCCGAGGTTGATACATATTTTGCATTCAGTTAAAATAATACATTCAAACACAATCAGAATCAAATAACATTGATGGTAACAATACTAATTAAAAAATTGCTTTCATCTTTTCACCAAAGTGTTTTTTTTTAACTAATTTTAATAAAAAAATGTTCTAAAACAAGTACTACAAATAAATATCGTTTTCTGAAAATATTTCAAATTCGATATCTTGGCTATTTGAACTTTGAAAACACCACATTTCACACTCCTCTGTATGTGCAATGTGTTTAAAAGAGAGAGCAAATATTTTTCTTTGTATACCACTCATATATAGAAATTATCTTAGTCACTTCTAAACTGTAAATGATATATGAAATAAATAAAAATTAAAAATAATAACTCATACTTAGTATGATAAAAGCTCTTAAAAACGAATAAAAAATACTTTAGCTTAGAAATTAGCAAGATTTTATCAAATAATTTTACCTCCAAAGTCTTCAACTCTTCTTTCCTTGAGACTTCACGCAAAAACTGCAGTGGCCACCACAATGGCCAGCATGGCACATATACATCTGCCGGGTTGCTAGCAATTTCTTTAGATTTGTCTACACGGCGCAGATTATGGTTAAATGTACTTCTGATATTAACCCAACGATCTCTGACTGATCGTGCTGTAAATGAGGTGTTTCCTTTAATTACATACTAATTATATTTCTAAACCTATGTTATATTCATTGGGGGAAATATGTTATGTTAGTTATTCAGAACAGTCACAAATAATATGGTGTAAATATAAGGTGTAACATAACTGCCCAATGGCATTAAATCCGCCTGCTGTATACTTTGTGCAAGTTTAAATAAAAACGAAAAATTAGGTAGAAATAAAAAAATGTGTGGGTAAAAACGTAGGAGCATATTTTGAGGGTTTTAGTATATTTATGTGCAGGATTTTAATTAGCTTTATTCTTTTTTCATTCGAAATTAAAAATTATTTGTTTACGAAAATAAAGGTTGTAAATGTGTTTTAAAACGATCATAAAATAAATAATTTTCAAATACCAGTAAAACCACGCCCCAATTTAGCGGCAAATTCAGCGTATGCTTTATATTTTTGTTGTATTTGATGGTTGGTGTTACCCAGCGGCTTCCATATAAAAGGTCTCTGACGAACGAACTCCACCAGGTCAAGTTCTAATTTACGTGTCCAATAACATGGCTTTCGCGGCATATTATATCGCAGCAAAAAAGAACACAACAAAATTAAGGAATTATTTACAATTACAACTTGCAATTACACTTCCTTATATTATTATACGATAACGGTAGTACGCTGTGTCTATTGTCTATGGTTATTGTCTTTTTTTTTCTTTCCTTCGGTGGCAATGAGTTATAACCAGTAAGCCAGTGTCAAGTAAAATACGATAATATTAAATCTCTTTAAGTATAACTAGTCAATATATCACGTAACATCTTGATAAAATGGCTATTCTACCAAAGCCTTCTTTGAACTTTTTTAGTCAACTTAAAAGGTAAGAATAAACGAAATATAATATAAATAAAGTAAATGAATTAGAACTAGAATGTACTAGAAATTTTTGTAATCTTTAATTATTGGTCATTATCGGTTTAACAAGCATTTTACATTTTACAGTTCTTGTATCATATTTATTATTTACATATATTTTATAATCGTAACTATTGTAGTAATGTAGACCAAAAGAAACTAAAGTATTTAAATATACATCGGGTTAAAATTTGCCTGTTACTCACATACTACCCCACTCCCATTAGCTCCTCAATTGACATATTAATACATTATTGACATATTGATTTTACCTCTCCTCACATCTAATATTACCCTTACATTATTTTTTTGGTCCTTGGATAAAAGGATAAAGTGTGATTAAAAAGAAGATGTCGAGTCCACGGATTTGATTCGGCAGTGACATTGGATTAAAAGAGGTGTATAAGACATGCATACGACACAGATGTCAAATAAATTTTATTGCATATTCCGATCAGAAAAAAATACTGCGCCGAATGGTCTGAGTCTTATAGCTCTACGACTAATAGAAAATTTTGTACAGCGTAGAAACCGACTGTTTTTGAGTGATCTTAAAAGTCTGAAATCTTAAAAGGTTTTTTGGCTCTGGTAGTATGTTTTCAGTTTGCAGTTCATACTTTTTCGATTTTTTGTGTCGATATCTATCTTGACAAAAATTACATCTGTGGTTCGGTTGGCTAGGAAGATGTTCGACCGAGCCGACAATGGACCACACTCACACCTCAAAAAGTTTGCTCCCCTCCACGCTCGCCCACTTGAGGGACGTCTACTCCCACGAGAAATCTTCTTGTCGCCAGCTGGCTGCGACCAGCGACGGACCTAACGCAGGAATAGGTTAATAGCTATATTGCGAAAACGCGAAGTCGTGAAAGGACGCCCAAAGCCCCTGGGAACTGCGGCACCTAGGACCGATTCCGAGGTTCGATTCCACACCCCTGCTCGGGATGTGCATGTCGAAACAAAAACAAAAAAACATTACATCTGACATTAATTAAAATGTGCTTGTGTCTGAGTGTGAGAAAGTTACAGTGTTACCTGCATACTGTTGGTGTAATATGCATTAAAATTTGCATTCACGCCGTGATAGGAACATTAACAGCTCAGCACGACATTAGAGCTTATCGAGTGCCCTCGGATGGTTTATCGTTTCCTTTTCCCGCGTAATGGCGTCGCATTTGCCGCGACCGCTGTTCGCAATTTACACATTGTTGTCTGTGTCACTATGGTCCGAATAGAAAACCGAGCGAGTGACCGTTATTTATCCATATTTGTGGTAAAAGTGTATTTCCAGGAATTTCCTTTTCTTTCTTTCTTTTTCTATTTCTCAAGAAATCATTTTTTATAGCACAGCAGGCAATGAGCATGTGGTTCATCTGGTGTAAATGATCACCATAGTTAAAGGACATCTTGTGGATGCGTCTCAGATATGTTGCCGGCCTTTAGTGAACATATAGGCTCTTTTAATGCCCTTATGTCGTATTCACGTGGGAAAACCGCAGGTGGTAATTGTTTGCTACACTTGCACAGTTCATGGCAGAAAACTGTGGTGTGTAGGGCCGCGTGATTGAAAGCAATCAACGCCGCCTATAGACGTCTACAACTCAATAGCCTTAATAAAGCTTATTTATATGGAACGATATAGTCTTTGTGCACCTCACATGTCGTCTTTGACAAGCGTGGTGGGTTAATTTTCATTTGTTCAGAAATGGGGAGGCCCAGTGGCAAGCAGTGGGATTTATATAGGCTGTAAAACATGTATACATACATACATACGCTGCCTAAGCTGTAGATGATGAAATACTTGTTTTATCCCATGCTACAACCCATTGTGGGTTTTGGTCTTTCTATGATTCTCATTTCGCTTTTTTTTATCCCTAGCTTTCCTTTATTAAGATTTCACTTTCTAATGAAAAAAATTTCTTGAATATATAATCTTCAGAGTATAATCCGAAGATCATATATTTCGTAAATCACCTTTGCGATACGCTTTCATTCCATTCCTTTGCGGTTCAAATTTTTTTAAATTTATCAATAACATTTCATTTTCATTTTGATAACATTTAGTTAAAGCTTACAGAACATGGTAGTAATAAAAAAAAATATGTCAAGGCATGTTTATGATTTATCGTCCACAGAGTACAAAAAATGCGCGCCAAAATTAAATTGGCGCCTCGGTGTATGTAGGCAAGTTGTCAACACCACCTTTAAGTTTGCCATGATTAATGGCGGACGGTGAACTTGTCAGAGTCCCTGGCGTTATATCGTTGTCGAAATTTGCACTGTCACTGCATATTGGTATATTGGCTATGGTGTGTTTTAAAAAGTTATCATCGTCAAATTGGTGGTTATTATAATAATAATTTCTTTAAATATCACGAAATAATAATATTATTGATGTAAAAATTAAAATTATAGAATTAATATTATTATTCAGGTGAATCAATTTATTATTCAAGAGACTCTTCAGCGCAGTTGTTATTTGTAGTATATCTCAGAAGATTTTGACGTAGCCAAATCAGCTAGGATATCATCAGTTAAACTGTTCTTTTTCTTGTATAACAAATATTGCATCATCATCATCAAGGCATAAGCAGACAGCCACGGCCCATCCGTGGCTGGCCTTAACCTGGTTCAATTAATTTTTCCAGTCGGATCTTATTTTGGCTTTTTCTCTCCAGCCCCTCACACTGATTGCCTTTAAGTCATCCTCCTCGAATCCATCTAGCCCTCTGAGTTTTGGCCTTCCGCGGATTCTACAACCATCTTCCACAATCATTGCATAGTAAAAGAAAATACATGTGTTCTATAGCTTCTACTTTTTGTATTAATTTGTATTTAGATTTATAAATAAATATAGATTTATAAATAAGTATAGGGAGAGTGTAAAGTAATAGTAGTAATTGAACATTTTTAATTAAAACTGTATTGTGTAAAATAAAAAATGCTTTTGAAGTAATCTACAAGTGTATTTTTTTTTGGTGTGATAGGAAGGCAAACGAGAGGTCGTGTCACCTGATGAATAGCAATTAACGCCGCACATATACATTCGTAGTGCCATAGGCAGTGCAGAAGTGTAGGCTTGTTTTTTGAAGCTTCCAATGTGTTGTAACTTGTATATCAATTGCCATAAACGCATAGGAGGTATCCAGAAATATAGATTTTTCCAATCATATTACTAACGACAAGCCCCGTCGAAATACAGAGGCCCTACATACATTACACAGGGGTATCAAGTGTCACATCTAGCGATGATTTTGTCACATTATACGCTATCGCGCGCACGAGTTCGCTCTTTATGTCTTCCTTTTCCGCTGATGGAAACTGGTTCCTGTATTCAGACTCGCATATACTCACATAATGTAAGTTGATAAATGTTGATGTAGAATATACGACGGTGATTGCGTTGTCTGTCTTGTTCTTTTGATTTTTATTTATTTATTTATTTTTTGCACAATCCATTCTATCTAAAACTACTGCTTAAAATTAACAATACATTTAATAGTAGTAGAGCCACGTTGCGGACGAATACTTTGTCAAGAATGGCATAATATTTGTCTTTAGCAGGAATGGGCCGACTCGCCCGGGGAAGTATCACACTCCCGTGCCTCGCCCGGGGAAGTATCACTCTTTCATCCAGCAGAAAAACACACATTATTAATTTTTTGTTATTAGTTTTGCTTGTCGCGGATCTTAGCTAAGTAAAACTTTTGACTGTCCATATAGTGATGGATTTCCGACCAAATTGGATGGTGGTGGAATACCAGCTATCTAGGTGATGGTGATGGAACCTATTCGTGGTTATTCGTCAGCCTTTTTTACATAATCGCTACAAAGCTAACACTGAAGGTATTCCAAACAAATAGCCGTCTATACGTAGATATAATAAATATTTTCTCGCTTACGGGAGGTACGGGTGGGCAGAGACCACAGAATTCCATCCGCTACGATCCTGGCACACCCTCACTGCTTCCTTCACACTCATCCATCTTTTCATCCATCCTTCCTCTCACATTCATCGTAGCGAAACGGCTCCGTTAGCCTTCTATTTACGATCTTTTTGATGTTACATCGTACCCATTCATATCTTATCAAGGTATATCGTTTAGTAAGATGGGGATGGTTAATTTTGGGAAGTATGCAAGACAGATACGATAACATTGAGCAATAGCTAATGTGATAGGAGCTTTACGTCTAATGGTTCGCCCTCCTCGTATTCTGCTTATAGATCAGCTTTACCTAACCGAATCGTAAAAGGGATCACGATGTGTATTTTCGTATGTAGCCAATCTTTCGTCTACATACAACGTCGTTTCGCGAAGCTGAAAATACGCTTTGATGTTAGCCAATATCCATAAACAAGGTGTTAAGGAGAAATAAGGAGCGAATGGAAGTATTGGATTGGCGTTGCGCTATGTTCTCTATGGGCATACGTTTCAACGAATCGATCGTAAGGTGCTTTTATACTCGTTTTGTTCAATTCTTTGTTTGCTTTTTTTTTAAAACGAAGACAAGCGATGTTTTTATATTAGTAGAATTCTTGTTAACCATTCCAAATAAGCTGAAAATATTTATGAAAGACAAATACAGCTCACATTAATAGTCTAATGTTATGTGGAATCGATGTATATGAAAGAAAACTCGTTCTGTTCTTTTCTTTTCTATTCTGCTCGGTTCTTTTCTATTCTATTCAATCGATTATTAAAATGTTAAGTTATTTATAATTTAATATATTTATTAATCTTTTTTTCATATAAACTTTTATGTCAAGTATAAAAGGCAGAATCAGTACCCGACGGTGTTTCCTACCTTTAGGCGTATTATGATATCATTTATATAAATAAATATTTATATATTATAATACCTGAGCCAATCGGACGACCGATTGGCTCAGTGGCGGGGCCCTCCGCCCGCGGAGTCAATGGTCGCGGGTTCGATTCCCGCATCGGAATAAATATTTATATGGATTTTTAAATGTTTATTCCGAGTCTGGTAACCCCCCCAATCCACATTTTCCTTTCCTGCCCCTTCCTTTCTTCTCTATCCTTTCTCTTCCTCTCCGCCAATCCACGGTCTGCCGTGCCAATGGATGCGTGGCTAGGGGCGAGCCTAGTCGTAAGCGTGCCGATCGTCCCGGGGTCGGGCTCCCCGGGGACTATGGTGCCTTACCTCAGCATGCAGGGCTCTGCTGGGGCTGACCTCCATCCTCCCTTGCGGCTCGTGGGATTCACTAAAGACGAATTTAATATATCTAATTTGTTGAAAATGACGGCGACGTGGTTCGCCACCCGCCACGTCCTGATTCTCACGAGGGCGAAAAGCGACCAATGACGAGCCGTTTCGCTGCGATGAATGGCAGCGGATGGACCTCTGTGGTCTCTGCTAACCCCTCTGCGGGGGATAGGCGTGAATATATATATATATATATATATATATATATATATATATATATATATATATATATATATATATATATATATATATATAAAATATATATTATAATATAACAATGCGATATGTTGATAATTTTGAACCTAATTTTGTGTTAAATGAAGTGACAAATGTGAATTCATCTGGGCAACTCAATGTGACCAAAATTTGCTATAGACATTAATTAGGCATAGACGATTGGGATTGGAACAGGGCTATCAGTAAAACAAATATATTTTTATTTATTTGATTAGTATTTTATTTATTAATTTCGGTACATATTAATTATTAAATTGTATTTTGATTGATTGTGTATTCTTCCTTTTCTTTATTCTTAAATAAATAAAAAATAAATTGTATATATTGCTGAAGGAAATTTTACTGTGATGACGACTCAAATGGCGCAGTGACGATGTATCGCTTTCCGTGCCAAGGATCACGGATTCGATTCTCGTGTCAGAATAAATATTTCTATGGCCTATAGGAATTAATTTTGATAGAATTTGTTTATTATTAAGGTTAGTCTCCAGCCCTTTTAGTCGTAGTGATGTTTCAGACTGAAGAAAAAATGTCTTATATCGATTAAAACATATCTGACTACGGGTAGATTGTTTCTTGCTGAAAACCAGTGCTAGGTGCTTCAACAGAGCGCCTGGCATAAGTTGAGCAAGAACCATTTTGTGGCATATTTATTTTTAATTTTTTTAATTTTTTTATTTTCTCTCCATTAAGTTTTAATTTTTTTATTTTCTCTCTCTTTTTTCTATGTGAAAGTCATATCTATTTAGGTTTTAATTTTAGCATGAAGTTTTTGTAAAAAAAAGGTGTGTCACAATTAAGCATATTTATATTTCTACATATGGCTTGGTTAGTCAAAAGAAATCCGTATTTGACAACCCTGTGGTAGTGACCAAAAGAGACTGCCGTTCGCATGCAGATTCATTACGTGTGCTGATTGGAAACGTTGACCTAACGCAATCACTATAAATTATTGATGAGTTTAGCGTGAATGATTCAATCGGTAGCTTGTTGGTTTTGATTTAATTGCCATTTATATAAAGACTACTTAGTCGTTTTAAAGTTTTGAATGATTCAATCGGTAGCTTGTTGGTTTTGATTTAATTGCCATTTATATAAAGACTACTTAGTCGATTTAAAGTTTTGAATGATTCAATCGGTAGCTTGTTGGTTTTGATTTAATTGCTATTTAAATAAAGACTACTTAGGCGTTTAAAGTTTTGAATGATTCAATCGGTAGCTTGTTGGTTTTGATTTAATTGCTATTTAAATAAAGACTACTTAGGGGTTCTAAAGTTTTGAATGATTCAATCGGTAGCTTGTTGGTTTTGATTTAATTGCCATTTATATAAAGATTACTTAGGCGTTTTAAAGTTTTGAATGATTCAATCGGTAGCTTGTTGGTTTTGCTTTAATTGCCATTTATATAAAGACTACTTAGGTGTTTTAAAGTTTTAAATGATTGAATCGGTAGCTTGTTGGTTTTGATTTAATTGCTATTTAAATAAAGACTACTTAGGCGTTTAAAGTTTTGAATGATTCAATCGGTAGCTTGTTGGTTTTGATTTAATTGCTATTTAAATAAAGATTACTTAGGGGTTCTAAAGTTTAGAATGATTCAATCGGTAGCTTGTTGGTTTTGATTTAATTGCCATTTATATAAAGATTACTTAGGCGTTTTAAAGTTTTGAATGATTCAATCGGTAGCTTGTTGGTTTTGCTTTAATTGCCATTTATATAAAGACTACTTAGGTGTTTTAAAGTTTTAAATGATTGAATCGGTAGCTTGTTGGTTTTGATTTAATTGTTATTTATGTAAAGACTACTTAGGTATTTTAAAGTTTTTACTCTATTAAGAATTATACATACGCACATATAATCACGCCTGCTACTCGCCCTGCGCAGATTGTCGCACTATCTGGCCGGGGCCGTCCCATACTTTATTTTATTTTTATTTTATTTTATTACAAAAGGTACAGTTACAGACTACAGATTAAAGAAAATACGTTTGACAAGACGCGGTTTCCACTCCAGCACTCGTCCACTCCAGCTTCTCTCAGTTCTCCGACATACGTAACCAGCCCATTACCACTTCAGATTGCTAACACGGAAGACTTATTTTTTATTTTATTTGTGACAATTTACAGGTGAAGTTGTATGGAACATAATAGGTTTCACTAGGCAGGCCCGTGCTGAGATCTTCCGATTCGATCACTATTCAAATTTGGAATACATATATACATAAATAAGTACACACGTACATAACATATACATTTATACACACACAATATATACATACACATACATAATATATAAATTTATACACATAATAAAATAACATGTGCCAGCAAGTGATACTACTGTCCTTTAAAAAACATGTTGATTTGGTTCTTACTTACTTATTTCTATATGTCTTGCCCAGAGATGATCTTGCGAATTCATTATATACTTTTCGGCCAATGTAATAAAATGGACTATTAATTATAAGAAATCGGCAAGAGAACCACGTTCACCTAGATTTTGGTTCTCTGGCCGATTTCTTCATTCTGTATCATACCCACCAGAGAAATTCCGAGGTCGAAAAATAAAGAATTTGAGTTTAATATTGAATTAAGACTATCTAAGACATTGTCTACCGTTCTATGGCGCCAGGGGGCGATAGTTCAGGCCCCGATCAGTTATTCAAATGATAGCACTGCAGTCAATAATTTGCAAGCATAATGACAAAATCCTTTGCTATGTAAATTGACATAGCGTGCGCTTTCTAATTTTGATTTTTTTTATGGGATAGGAAGGCAAACGAGCAGGCGTGTCACCTGATGGAAAGCGATCCACCCGCCATAGACTTCGGCAGCGCCATAGGCAGTGCGGAAGCGTTGCTGACCTTTAAGGAAAGTGTCATTATGGAAGTGGAAATGGGAAGGGGAGGGGTAGAGGGAGGGGGAGGGGGAGGGGTAGAGGGAGGGGTAGAGGGAGGGGGAGGGAGAGGGGTAGAGGGAGGGGGAGGGAGAGGGGTAGAGGGAGGGGGAGGGTGTTGGGCTTCTAGAACTCGGCCGCTCACCGTACGGAGCGTGGTAGGTAAGCTACCACTCAGTCGGTTTTCTGCAGGATACAGATGAAAATGCTTTGCCAGCTTTTGGGATAAAAGTAGGCTTGTTTTTCGAAGGTTCCAATGTCATGGTTAAGAAATACCGTTCAAGGTAGCTATAATAGTTCCATGGAGTGGTGGTGCGTGGAATGTATTTTCGGGAAAAATTCACCGTACTGCACCGCAATTTATTCTGATAGTGGGGATGAAACTTTTCCTTTCGGCTAGTTGTACGGCAGTGCGGTGTTGATAAATGAATTTAATTTATTTGTATTTCGGATGTGGTATAATAGAGAAATATCGTATGATCAATAATTTTATTTAAACACTCAAATACATATTAAGATATGAATTTTATGTGGTACTTTATCAGACAAACTCGTATTCACCACTTAATAATATAAATATGTTTAAAAAAAATACAAAAATCTAATTTTAAGTATGTAGGTAATAAATTCACCGCAACCAAAATGAATTTTTAATTTTATTGTATTGTATGTGTATTTATGTGTATGTGTATTTATGTGTATGTGTATATGAGTATGAGTAGTAGTATATATTTGGATATATGTGTATGTATGTGTGTGTTTGTATCAATGTCGTCACTGTAGTCCGCGATCTGACCACGCTGGTTCTTGTTGAAAACCAACGCCAGGTGCTCCAATAGAACGCCTGGCATTTGCTATGCCAGAACCATTTTATGACACTTCTTACATTAAAATTATTCTCTTTTTGTTTTGTTTATTTGAATATTATTATATTATTAAGGTTTTTAATTTTAGCTATTGTAAAAAAAAGTATCATGAATAAAGTGTTTCTATTTCTATAATATTTAAAATTTAATATACTTCGCTAGAAATAGAATGTGTCCAGACAGCAAAGTAATTGGTAACAAAACGCTTGCATTTTGAATTTGGAATGGGCGTAATGAGATGCGAAGTCACAAAGCACGACAGATGTTTGTTAAGTGTCATTTAGTGCTTACATAGTTGTTCGCGTAACATAAATTAATGTTCACTTTATCTAAATAATCATTTTCATTTGTCATTTTCCATTTCATAAGGTTGGTTATCCTTAGTTTTTATAGTGATTTTTCTAATGGGAAATTAAAAAAAAAGCTAATATTGCTTAAGTTGCAGTGCCTAGAGTTTTTGAGCGAAGACTTTTTTTTTGTTTTAGTAAATGATGCAACTTACTACTAAAAAAATTACGCTAGATTAAAAAAGCAAGTCCAAATAATCATCACCTCATGGTGCAAAAAAAATACCTTTATTTTTATATAAAAAAAAAACAATTTATTTAGCCGTCTAAAATGTGTATCTTGTAAAGGTAGTTCATAAAAGGTAGTAGATAAACTATAACGAAGTAACGCCATATAGGCTAGAAATCTTCAACAATTATTTTTGAAAGCAATAGACATTTCGTGATCACCGATTGCTTTGACGACACGTAATCAATAACGGAAGCCAGTTGGCCGAAATCGCTGGCTGCGAGCAAGATTCCAACGAAGTTTGTTCATTAGGCGAGCCCGCGCTGACCTGTAGTCAAATGCGAAAAGTTTAATTGTTGAAGTGTTTCCAAGGAGCGAGCGGCCAATGTTCTCTCAGCTTGTTATTTCAATGAGAGGCCATGGTTTCATATTTTATACATCTTTCATAGCGTCAGAGTCGTAGTATTTACGTAATAACCCTTTTATTAAAAAGTACATAGTATTATTATATGCAAATACAGCAAACACGTACGGTGATATCGAAAGCGGGTAGCATCGGAATGACCTGGAGCGAAATAAAGCGCATAGCTCAAGATAGAATGCGATGGAGAAGCACTGTGGAGGCCATCTGCCCCACATGGGGGACATAGGAACACAAGTAAGTAACATGGTATTATTAAACTTTATACATACATACGAGCACGCCTGTTTTCCGTAGGGGTAGGTAATATAACGTGCCAGCCGTACTGATACGGTGACACGGAATCTTTCTTCTTCTAAGAGTGCCTCTCCGACTAGCGAAGGTTGGTAGCCAATTCAGCACAACTTTCCTCCTCCTTCGCGAGATGCAGCAGTTTATCTTTGGATCAGCAGTTTATCTGTATCTCGGGATCTTTAGGGGGTTTTATCTTCGATATAGTGAAACTCTTCCAAGTGAAGTTAATTTATTACTGAATCACTTTACATTTTATATTCAATATTAATTTCTTATGCCCTGAAAGGTGACATGTTATTCGAAAGACGTCAGTCGATCGAATCTTATTGTTTTTAAAAAACAATTTATTTCTTTCTATTTTAAATTTTAAGATTATGAATGTAAAAAAATTAATTAAAAAGTTTTAATACATTTATCAATGTATCACTACAGTACAGATCACAGAATTCCATCTGCTGAGATCACGGCACACTTTCTTTGCTACATCCACAATGATCACTCTCTTCATACAAGCTCGTCGGTTAACGGTACTTTTGATCTACTTTCTTGAGAATATCAGCGATATGGTCCAAGTGTGTTCTCCTTTATCCTGCTGATCTTCCCATCCATACCCTCAACGTAAATGCCTCTTATTAGTCGTCTTTTATCCACCCTCTTTATGTGCCCAAACCATCTAAGCATACCTCAACTTTTGTCACGACACCTTCGTTTACTCCACGTCGCTCTCTTATAACTTATTTTTTTTATGGGATAGGAGGGCAAACGAGCAAGCGTGTCGCCTGATGGAAAGCAATCAACGCCGCCCACGGGCAACCGCGACACCGCAGGAGTCGCGGAAGCGTTGCCGGCCTTTTAGGTATGTATAGGCTTGTTTTTTGAAGGTTCCAATGTCGTAACGGTTCGGAAAGAGTGCCGAGGGTAGCTGATTCAAACTGGTGGTGCGAGGAAAGAAGTTGCGAGAGAAACGCACCGTAGTATATCGCCACTCATCCAGGTGGAAAAAGGAAAGTGTTCACCTTTAAGGAAAGTGTCATTATGGGAGGGAGAGGTGAGGAGGGGAGGAGGGAGGCGATATAGCCTAAATAATAAAATTTAGTATGAAAATTTAATAGAGTGCGAATTCGATTATGTCCAGTGTTGTCGTGCGGCAAAGTTTTTTAGCTTAGTTTCAAAATTTCGTCGAAATAGCTGGTGTGTGATAAAAGTTCAAATGGTTAGTAATTAAATTCAACGACCGTAAAGTTACTCGGGCCTTACTTTTGCATTGCAGTCTTTCTGTTTGAATATTGAAATGAATGTAATATAATTTTTTTATTCTCTATAGAGGCAAATAAGCTAGCAACTCATGTCTTAATTTGATTTTATTTCTTTAAAGCCCAATATTAATAATCTATCTCCCATCCATGATTGAAGCCGATCTTGGATAAGAGGTAGATTCAATAGAGCGAGTTTAATCCACGGATAGGTTATTGGCAAGCTTTTTTCATATAATGGATTGATATTTCAATCTTAGATGGCAAGAAATCAATTTATTCTAAACATTTAAAATAATGTAAGTTTAAATTTTTAATATATATGGACATTAAAAATCTACTGTCTACGTTAGAGGTACTACGTCATAGCGCGTAGCTCTATTATCTACATATAGGATTTTTAATTTATAAATATAATTCCATAAGCTGTACAGTTAAATAACAAACTTGGCATATATAAAAAGTATTCCTAATTGAAGGTCGATCTAAATGGGTTCAGTGGCGAAGCTGCGGTCTATGAAATAAATAGTCGCGGGTTCGATCTCTGCATAGGGATGAATATATGTATGGCTTACAGTATTTCTTCTGATTATGAATGCCCCACACACCACACCACAGACACTGGTGGTGGGTTAATATCGTTTACTTACAATCTCTTCATACTTATATCTATGCTCACCAACTTCCTTGGCTGGGCTACGTTGAGAGGATGGGGTAGGATCGCGCAGTCAAAAGAGCGTATGTGGGTCGCCCAACTGGACAACGTCTTGTAGGGCACCGCAGGTACTAAGGCAGAAACATGGTGGAGGATGACTTGCTCAACCTTCAAATCTGCAATTGGCAGGTGGTTGCGCAGGACAGGACACGGTGGCGTAAGATTCGTTCGGAGGTCAAGATCCATTTTGGGGTGCCGCCAACAAAGTTACAGTTAGTTACAGTTCCTTCAGAAATGGGAGCCTTATATATAGGCTGTAAAATAAATAGTGTATTAATAATTCATAAATCGATAAATACGTTAGAGATAACTTTTCTCTCATCCCATAATGATGCCATAATAAAAGCGAGGACGCCATTATCAACTAATTAATTAACAGTAGTGTATTTAGTTTCGCAAATAAAGAAGTTACGCTAGAGGAATGCCGCGTAGCTGTTCCGCGTAGTGTACTACTACGCCAGTAGCTTGCTTACAGAGGGCGTGAGAGGACGCGCGTCTTCTCCCTCAAAGCCGATTTAAGGCTTCGCAAAATAATTTCACTACAGAGTTTAATCCACACCAAACTTGTGAGTAATTGTGTACAAGTGATAAGAAACATTGAATGCGATTTTCGGAATGTGCTACAGTTGTTCTGGTTTGTTCAATTATTATTTAAGAGCTCGTGTTTAATAGTTTGTGAAGTGATGTAGAGTGTGATTATATTGATAAGTAATTACTTGTGAGTTATGGTTAATATGAAATAGTGGGGAAAAAAGTTTTGATACGGTGTGTTACGACTGACTTTTTTCGCTAGCGAAAAAGAGGTATGTATACGTATGTACATATATAAAAGAAAATAGAAAGATATAATGTAAAAGAAAATTTGTAAAATTGCGATATAAAATTTTTACAATTCTGCCTTTATAAAATGTATATTTAATAGTTTAAATAAATATGCAGGCAACACTTAGTAACCGGTATGCGTTAAAAAGATTAAAAGTATTAAAAAGAAGAAGCAATATTTTTATATACTATTGCAAATGTTTTATTAACAATTGCAAATAAGCTATGAAAATATGCTTGTGCTATGAAAATATGCACATCGATAGTACAATATACAACAATATACCTCATGAATTAAAACAATTGAACACAACATTATTTAAAAAAGGCTTTATAAATGGCTAATAGATGCCAATATTTGTAATATTAAGGACTTTTTTACTTTAAAAGATCAATCAAATGTATATAATAGATGAACAAAAGTGATATATAATAATATAAAAATACGATTTTAATGTCAATAGTTTAGTTATGTATATAGATCTGTAATAATTGTTTTAGTTATTTTTAATAATATGTAATAATTAGTAAAAATTGTACACCATAAGTGGCAATGTGATGGATCTTGTTACACCTCACATTATACAAATAAAGAATTATTATTATTATTAATTATTTATTAATGAAGGAACAGTATGCACATCGATAGTATAATGAAGGAACAGTATGCACATCGATAGTATAATGAAGGAACAGTATGCACATCGATAGTACAATGAAGGAACAGTATGCACATCGATAGTACAATGAAGGAACAACATGCACATCGATAGTAGAATGAAGAAATGATATTAATTATAATTGAGATATTGCTGTTGCGATTTACGTATACAAAAAATTTATAAAATTAAGTAAATTGATACTGTTTAGTAATAGTATAGGAGGAGATTTTAATTTAATAATTTTTTTCAATAGTAAAAAAAGAAACGTAAAAGCAAAGATTACGTTAATATTTTAATTAAAAATCAATTATTTAAATTAGTCTCAAGTTAATTACTTCAAGGTAATAAAGTAAGAATATTGCTTCATTTTTATGATGGATTTCCGAAATGTAAAACAAAAATACATCAAATCTATTCTTGTTAATCTTTGCTAGATTTAAAAATGAAGTATGATTCGTGTTGATTCATAAAATATTAAAAAGCCGAGTATAAAAAAAAATATTTCGTTTTACACCAGTCTACATGAGATTGTTCATCAAAGATTTATTTCTTTTCGTCCGAGCAATAAAACCTTTTAATCCGAAATACAGATTAAATAAAAATACAGATAAGGTCAAAATTCTTATTATTTTTGACTTATTGCGGTGGAGACTTTTATTTATTTTGGTGGAACGGGAATAAGGGTTTGCGTGCTAGCACGAAAACTATGGTAATTAACATGCAACGTTCGCTTTGTATGCAGATATAAATATTTTTGTAGCAAGGTTCATGAAAAATATTATAATTTTGGAGTAAAAACAAATTATCATGTCTATTGAATGAAAAACTTAAACGTACTATTTCATTTTACTAATTAAAAATACTTCAGCGTACTTTGATAAAGTTAGATTATCTATTATTAAATAATTAAGGAATACGTGAAGGCTTTGAAAACATTTTTCTGTTCTTCGATGGCAATTAGTTAAAACTATTATGCCAGTATCAAGTAAAATGAAATAATATTAAATTTCTTGAAATGTCTAGTCAGCTTTTCACATTACGTCTTGAATGGTGGCTAGAACTAGAACTAGTCCATAGAAGTTTTGATAGACAAAACTTCTATGGACTTTTACAGTCAATTTAAAGACTCATACATGCGTTTATTTAATATAACTTATACTTATAAGTCTTAATCGATCTATATTTTATAATAAGCCACCACAATTAAACAATGTAACTGATATAGAATTATGAAAATAAAATAAAAAAAACAAAATCACTGATGTAAGTTGAGAGAAAAGTCCAAAAACATTTTTCAATTTAAAAAGATTGTTAAATTTTTATATTTTTAAACTCACAGTTATGTATACATTAAGGGCTGTGATAAAATGTTTTAAATGAAGCTTTGGAGAAGGGAGAATGAATTTACTTTTTAGTTATTATATTGTAATTTTTTAGTTATTATATTATAATTGCGTTAACATTTAAATTGGAAGGAAAAAGTATTTTATGTTTTCAAATGAACTTTGTATATTTATGCTTTGTTGATTTTTTCTTTTACACTTGAAATGGGTTGATTTATAGTCTTTATTTTGAGGTACAACAGAAAAAAGTATGTAGATGAAACTTTTATTTTATATAATATATTGTTTAGATATCGTGAAAATCGCGCGAAAAACTTACTATAGAAATGATCCTATCAAGTAAGGTCTGCTATCTGACGTTCAATTAGCTCAGTGGTGGCCACCTCCGGCAACAGAGTCAATGGTAGCGTATTCGATCCCTACACCGGAATAAATATAGCCTTAAGATATTAATTTCGAGTCTGCTAATCTCGCCAATCCGCATTGGATAAGGATGGTGGGTTAAAGTCTGTTCCTCCAGAAATGGAGAGGTCCGTGCTCAACAGTGGGATATATAGAATAGAATAGAATAGAAAAACTTTATTTATGACACCTTTTTTTTACAATAACTAAAATTAAATCCTTAATAATATTATACATACAAATAAATACACAAAACAAAAAGAAAATAATTTTAATCTAACGAGTGTCCTAAAATGGTTCTTGCTCAGCATATGCCGGGTGCACTATCGGAACACCCGGCGCTGGTTTTCAGCAAGAACCAACGTCGACAGATCGCGGACCACAGTGACGACATTCAAACTGACACACTCGTACATACACATACATCCATATGTATATGGGCTGTGAAAAAAATGTAGGAAAACAGACAACCTCCTCTTATAATACTACCTCTTATAATAACCTAAAACTTCTGAATATTATAATAAAAGTGAGAAAGTTTAACGAAGTTAATTATTTGCGGAGTCACGTCCAAAAATAATTTCAAGTGTTTGAAACGTCGGTTCGTAACAAGTAAGAAATCAAGGATTTGGAAATTCGAGTCAGCTTTTAACGTGGCAATTATGTTTCACGGCGATAAGAGTTCGTGATATCGGCATAATTAGGGCCGTCATTACAATGTTAGAATAACGGCTTTATAATTACTGCCATTATTACAATGTTAGAAAAACGGCTCTATAATTGGGGCCATCATTACAATGTTAGAAGAACGGCTTTATAATTTCTGCAGTCATTACAATGTTAGAAAAACGGCTTTATAATTAGGGCCGTCATTAAAATGTGAGAAGAACTGCTTTATAATTACTGCAGTCATTACAATGTTAGAAGAACGGCTTTATAATTAGGGCCGTCATTATGATGTTAGAAGAACGGCTCTATAATTACGGTCGTCATTACAATGTTAGAATAACGGCTCTATAATTAGGGTCGTCATTACAATGTTAAAAGAACGGTTCTATAATTAGGGCCGTCATTACAATGTTAGAATAACGGCTCTATAATTAGGGCCGTCATTACAATGTTAAAAGAACGGCTTTATAATTAGGGTCGTCATTATGATGTTAAAAGAACGGCTCTATAATTAGGGCCATCATGACAATGTAAGAAGAACGGCTCTATAATTAGGGCTGTCATGACAATGTAAGAAGAACAGCTCTATAATTAGGGCCTTCATTACAATGTTAGAAGAACGGCTCTATAATTAGGGCCGTTATTACAATGTTAAAAGAACGGCTTTATAATTAGCGTCATTACAAAGTTTTCAAACTCTATCACCATGTGGATCTCGCAGCATAAAAGACCCAGGTGAAGATCCAGGAAGCAGTGGATAGATTGTGTTGAGGACGATCTAAAGAGACTTGGCAAGAAATATTCTTGGATAAGGTAGGCTAGAAACGGAGCGAAGTAAAAGAAGATCGTTGGGAGGTTAAGACCCATAAAGGGTTGTAGCGCTTTAGGAAGTAAGTAAGATATAATGTTAGAGTGAATGTTTTAATTAATAACCTTCATTGTGATGGAAGGTTTTATTTAAATATATGCTACGTTGCTTAGTTACGAATACATGAAAATATAAATTATATGGCTAATTTTCAGGCAGGCTCATCTGATGGAAAGCAATCAACGCCGCCCATAGATATTCGTAGTGCTATAGGCATTGTAGAAGTGTTGTCGGTCTTTAAGTTAGCGGTATAATATCAAGTTAAAAATATTGTACCGCTTACAATAAAATATAAATTACTTTTATTTATAATAAAATGATTTAATCCATAAAAATACAGGATTTTATTTAATGTAATAAAATATAATAATACGGGAAGAAAAATCTCGATTACCCTTTTATATATATATATATATATATATATATATATATATATATATATATATATATATATATATATATATATATATAGCATAGATAACGTTAATACGGATAAAGAGTAAAAAAAAATAATTAAAAATTTACCACTGTCGACTACTGGGCGAGATCACTAACTAGTATAAATAAAATATTACTATCACTAGGAGCCTACCATAAATTACGTCACATTGTTAAGGGGTGGGAAGGAGTCAAGAAAATGTGACATCGAGTAACAAGAGAGTGATGAGTCTTAACCTATAAAGTTTAAGACTCATCACTCTCTTGCCATAAGGCACCACATGTAAAATTTAATGTGCTAAGACTAAATTTTACTTCACGTGTGTTAAAGACGAGGGGGGGGCAGTTCTTCAAGATTATTAAAATAATGTGTTGTAATATGGCCGATTGGTTCAGCGGCGCGGCCCCCGCCCACGAAGTCAATGGTCGTGGGTTCGATCCCTGCATTGTAATAAACATATGTATGTATGGCCTACAGATGCTTATTCCGAGTCTGGTAACCCCGCCAATCCGCATTGGACAGGCGTGGCGGGTTAAGGTCCGATCCTCCTGAAATAGAGAGGCCCGTGCTCAGCAGTGGGACATATATGGGTTGTGAATGAAATTTATGGCTGCACTGCTGCTTTAAAAATATCGCTAAAAATCGCTGCTACTTTAAAAAATCTATTTTTATCCTGCGTGGATGACTCGCTTGTGATATTTCACGGCAGATGAATCCTTTTACTTGAATTCGCAAAGCAAATAATTTGAGAGTTTGTGTCCAGCGATAAATATAAGATTTCCCAAGCTCTCGTTAGCTCTTAACAAGTTTCAAATGAAGAATTACGGAGTTACGAAGCGGAAATAACTTATAACAAGATTATGCTTTCCAAACAGAAAATTGAGTATTTGAATACAAATATATAATGATACCTATGTATAGCTATTATTATGTTTTTTTTTAATATTATACAAAAATATACATCATAACCGACATTGTGACGTCATATATACTCGAGTTCATATTTATTCCGAGTCTGGTAACGCCGCAAATCTGCATTGGACAACCGTGGTGGGTTAACGTCCGTTCCTCCAGAAATGGAGAGGCCCGTGCTCAGCAGTGGGACATATATGGGCTATTAAAAAAATATGCTCGGATTACCATTTATATACATAGTTTTTTTTATATATATTCACGCCTCTTCCCCGCGGGCGTTGGCAGAGACCACAGAGCTCCATCAGCTATCATTCATCGCAGCGAAACCGCTCGCCATTGGTCGCTTCTCGCCCGCGTGAGAATCAGAACGTGACGGGTGGCGAAACGTCGCCGTCATTTTTCAACAAATTAGGTATTATATACATAGATCTAAATTTATATTTTTCATTTGATTTAATCATTATTTAAAAGTATATGTAAAAGTAGTTATCAAACAAATAAAAAACACACAGTATGTACATAAAATTCAATGAATTTTGACGAGAAGAAGAAAAGTGAGGATTTTAATTTTAAAAAAATATTTCGTGTTAATGTTGACCGTTACGTCGGGCTCTCTTGGAATCTTTTTTTTATGAAAGGAAGGCAAACGAGTAGGCGTGTCACCTGATGGAAAGCAATCAACGCCGCTCATAGACCTCCGCAGCGCCATAGGCAGTGCGGAAGCGTTGCCGACCTTTAAGGAAAGTGTCATTATTGGAGTGGGAATGGGAAATGGGTTAGAGGAAGGGGGGAGCGTGGTGGGCCTCCGGGAATCGGCCGCTCACCGTACGAAGCACGATAGGTAAGCTACCATTCAAACGCCGGTTTTCTGCGGGAGTGGGGTCCCGGGCGAGCCGGCCCATTCATGCTACGGACAAATATTATACCATTCTTGACAAAGTATTCGTCTGCAGTGTGGCTCTACTGCTATTAAATCTAGCCACAGTATTCTGTGCCGCTGAAGTAGTGACGTAGGTATGCCGTTAACCTCGTGGATGATTTTTCATTTTAATGAGTATTTTCTCTTATTTTTCGTAGTTTGTTTCATAGAATTTACTTCTGAGGTACCATAGAAAAATGTCCGTAGGGTTGAGATCCGGCTTATTAATTTGGCAGGGAAAAAATTACGAAGAAACTCCATGGCTCCAAGCTAGCATTGGGAGGAGTGACGCCTTCTTGTTGAAATCTAATTCTACCATCGGACATTCTGTACTTCTTGTATTTTGCCATTGCTTCGCGTTATGGTGTAACAGAAAGTAATAAAGTTTTGTATTTCCATTTATGGTACATTCTTCTAAATAATTAGCGTAAAATAATAGCAATATGGAACCATTTCGCGAGTTGATTTACATCGCGCTGTTAATGTTTGTCATAAAAATAATAAATAGCACAGCATGCATGAGGAGTGAAACATTGAAAATTAAACGATTGCCATTAATCTCTCGGAAAGACTCTGTTATGACTTGATTTTCCTTTATTATAGTAATTTGACCACTGTGATTTAGATGCGAAATTATCAACCTTAGAGTCAATGATTGCGGGTACAATTCTTTCATTGAAATATATCTGTATGGCCTACTAGTATTTATTATAAGTCTGGACATCGCATTAATCCACCTTGGAAAAGCGTGATGACTTAATATCTATTGTTTTAGACACTGGACGCTTCTTGCCCAGCAATGGGGCATATGTATATGGGCTGTGAAAACTTCTTTTTCCTTTCATCTTCTTTCTTTTTATTTCTTTTTTATCTTTGTTCTCTTATTATGTTTAGATTGTTATACTTTAAGGTGCAAGTGACGACTAATTAGCTTAGTGGTAGGGCCCTTCGTCCGCGGAGTCAATGGTCGCGGGTTCGATCCCCGCATCGGAATTAATATATGTATAGATCACAAATATTTATTCCGAGTCTGGTAACCCCGCCCATCTGCATTGGACTAGCGTGGTGGTTCAATGTCTGTTTCTCCAGAAATGGAGTAGAAAAGTAGAAAAGTTGCTTATTTGGGTTATATTATGAGACATGGCAGGTACAAGTTGCTGCAACTGATCATGACGGGAAAAGATGCGAACAAAATTATAAATGGAGTCAGGTGTTACTTTGCGGAAATCCATCACTATATGGACAGTCAAAAGTTTTACTAAGTGGATTTATTTGGAATTTAAACCAAAAGCGAAACACGTGTCGTTTACAAGATGGAAAAGTGATAATGTGTGTTTGGTGTTGTGTATAGTGGTTGGTGGGTGGAGAATTGATGGCCGATTTTCGGTAAGTTTTTGGTTTAAGTTCCAAATAAATCCACTTAACCCAACAGAAAAACACACATTATTAATTTTCTGTTATTGTTTTGCTTGTCGCGAATTTTAGCTAAGTAAAACTTTTGAATGCGGACAAAAGACAAGTTGGTCGGAGAAAGAAGTCTTGGTTACGTAATATAAGGGGGTGGACCTGGATAGCGAGTGCTCCACAACTGCTGTACCTCGCGAAGGAGAAGGAGAGTTGTACTGAATTGGCTGCCAATCTACGCAAGTCGGAGAGGCACTCTTAGAAAAAAAAAAGTGTGTTGAAACTGTAAGAAATACTTCACCATTATGCGTGTTTATTACTTTTTTTATTCGGGTTCATATAACACGTAGATTCGAAAAGTTACAGAATCCGCTGAATTCCCCCTAAAGCGTACATGTCACGCGATTGGACTATTATCACAATCTTTATTGCTAAATTGCGAAAAGATTTTGTATCTGGAGCTGATATTCCCCTTATTTAGCACCAAGTGTGAATGTAATATAATTTACCGATTTATTTTATAGGTGAAAGCAAATAAAGTGCTTATAAGCTATATATATTTGTCCATTGTTAACTTTTATAATCGACGCAAAAAAACGAAAACGCTGTGTAAATGATAGACGCTGCAGACGAATACTTTGTTAAGAATGGCATAGTATTTGTCTGTAGCATGAATGGGCCGGCTCGCCCCGGGAAGTACCACACTCATGCAGTAAACCAGTGTCTGAGTTTCATACGTTGAGCGGGCTGAGTTCCGGTGACCCAACACTCCCACTCCCATAATGTCACTTTCCTTATAGGTCGGCAAAGCTTGCGCACTGCCTATGGCGCTGCGGATGTCTATGGGCAGGGTTAATTGCTTTCCATCATGTGACACGCCTGCTGGTTTGCCTTCTTATTCCATAAACAAAAAATTAAAAAAAATTCAATGTATTTTTTTCTGATCTGATCACAGCTCTACGTCCAATAGAAAATTTTATACAGCATTGAAACTGACATTTTTCAGAAATATTATTTTTTTATCTGGTAGCAAGTTATTATTTTGCGGTAGACTACGTATTTGATTACGTCGAATATTTCTATTAAACTTTAATTTGGAGTGGATGGAGTAAAATGAATTTCGTTATGTCAGACTAGAAGTTTCAGAGACTAGGTCACTTGGTTTAATAATAAATGCTTTATAAAACTTTGCCTCTACAATACTTCTTTGATCTCTTGTCTAGACATCCTGCAAAGCTTTGAGATTTTAACGATTGTTTGCGAGATTGATTATCTTCTTCCGTCACTTGTTGCACGGACGTTTTAGTCTGCATGAAAAATCTTCTTTTTCATTATGATTTTATCCTCAAAGCGCTTTGACCGCTCCGTTGTAAACTGACATTATAGGGCTGTTTCATCAATCAAGATTTGTCTGTTTGCCTGAAAAGCGTTCATCTCAAATCGATTAATTATTTTTGAAGATAAATTAAATTTCGCTACGACTGTCAATTGTTTTGTCTATGGCAGAGCCATGTTACGACACGAATACGTCTCAAACATCGGCGTTGACAACAGAAGTTGTAGAATTTTTCTTTTTCTTCTTTGTCCGGTTACTACGTTTCGTACGGTGAGTTCAGGGATTTGGAGGTCCTCCTTTCTCTTTATACTGTCATATTACTTCTCTTATTATTCATATTTTAAAATATGTATCTGTAGTAACCTTTGTGCATACTAAAATATTGTATGCCGGATTTTCTAAAAGACTTAGTTTTTCTGAGATTCTAAGACCGGATTTTATAAAACATTTATTTTTTTATTTTTATTTATTTACAAAATCCACACATATCGTACTGCCAATGATGGATGTACATTGTATTATATATACAAGTATTATTTAAAGAAAAGAACAATCGAAAATTAACCTAGAGCAGACGTTACACTTAATTTTCAACTTTGCGTTATTATATGAATGTATGAATGAATGTTACAGTGTGTGTGTGCGTGTGCGTGTGTGTGCGTCTGAGTGCGTGTGTGTATGTGCGTGCCTCTGCGTGTTTGTGTGTCTGTGTGTTTGTGTGTGTATAATTTATACATATGTATAAATTATATATTTTTTACATTTTCAATAAGTTTGAAATGTTTGTTTTTTGATCAAAAACGTTCTAAATTTATGTTAATTTTCAAGAAAATACATCATAAAAAAACTAGTTGGAAAACTACAGACATGGAAAAAATAATAAATATCATACGTTTTAAAGTTAATCTATATTTGAACATATCTTATTTTAATAATCATTACATTACGAAAAATAAATTTTTCGCACGGGAAACAAAATGAGTTTTGTCTCAGTTGAATACTCGCACTTTAATCAAGACCGATAGAGATAGCGATAATATCTTAAGGTAGCCACGCGGCCTGGAGGTGTATACAAGGATAGTTACCATATTACGATATTCCTTCTACTATAGCTCTACTACTAAATTTTGGTTTCAACTGGGACGCAGAACTATTTGCATAGAAGCTAGGTACGCTTAGCCGATTTCGGTGTTTGGAACTAGAATGTATCTCGCCCCGACTGAATTGTATACACAAAATCCAAAAGACGCCGAAAGACAATAAACAATGAACAAAGAATCTAAAAGTAGATTCGCTTCAGCATAGTAACAATATCTTTTTTAAACAAAAAATTGAAATTACTGCAAAACAAATCTTAAATTTGCCGTTCAATATTCAAAATACATATATGAACTTTACATTAATCTAATTAATGTATTTTGCAAAAATTACAATACTTAATAATAAAAATTTTATAAAAACCAATATTATTTACATAATCTGCCAACAGATGGCGCTATTCTTTTAATAATTATTTTTTCAGAAGATACTTTTATGCGAATTAAATTTAACAAAAGTTGTGAAAGTATTTCCACGCAGTGTTAAATACGTACCTTTCGATCTGTATGTGAATACACTTTTTTGTTTTTGAGACTGCTCTCAAACCGTTTCAGAGAATGCAAATACAATTCCGTTTCACATCTACGTGCGTCTGACCAAAAACGGATGAAAGGCAATCTTTTTTCTATTTTTTCCAGTTCTAAAATACGCTGAGTTGCTTATTTTTGTTTCTTTATCATATGATGATGAAACAAAAATAAGAGATTTCATTATATGATCTTTTAAGAAATTCCACATGCATCAACCTCGAAGAATACACTTTTAGGTGCCTATTTGAAGTGAAAAATTCTATAGCCGCGTTACACGACTCTGGGTAGGGAAAACATATGTGTTCGCGTCAGCAACATGCTAATGCTTAAGTTTATATATTGTTCAAATATTAAAATTATTTATATTGTATATTATTTATTTAATAAAAATATTATTAATTGTATAAGACTTCAATTTTTATTTACTTATATAATTTATATAAATTTACAATTCGTTTGAAATTTTAAAATACAGTAGGACTAAATTTTTCTCTTCTGTCGGCAGTCCTCATGACTGCCACCGATTTTTTTAGAACTTTTCCCATAAAACGATTTTTGCAATACGAGTGAATTTGTAATTTTTGTACAGCGTGTATATGTGTTACTGTGTATAGAGTCTGCACATTTGTGGAGCTTAGAAAATTTACCCATCGCATTGGTCCAAGACAAATTAGCATGGCAGCCAAACATAAATATACGAATGTATTTTTTTTATTATAGGTTATTTTTCCTTCAGGTATTAATTCCTAGTGTGGATGGCCCACCAATCCACCAAGTTTAGTGAATTATTCATTCTCCTCCATAATTTGGATGCAAGTTCTTCAGACAAAGTAGGCATGCGTAAATTAAACCCAGATTCTTATTTTTAAGCCTTTAAGCCGATACTATGATACTGATTTTTTTTACACACAAATCATATAAGTTATATATTATATATTAATTATAATAATAATTTTTATTTCAGACAAATTTTTTGGTCCATACATTTTACATTTTAACATTTTTACATTTGTGTTAATACATTGGACTTTACGGTTCAGAGTTTAGCGTGTAATATGACATATATTTCATATAGAGGCCTATAGGTCTCCTCTTTTTTAGGCCAGTTCTAGTTGTATTCGTATTGTTATAACGAAGACAAATTGAAGTTAATTTTCTAACTTTTTAAAACTTACTTATTTTCAATGTAAGAGGTGTGGTGAGATAACGAATATGCGTCAATTAGAGAGATATGTACGTTGCCACCCATTTTCGTTTTCTTCACATCCTCCACTCTTGAGTTTACCCAACCCTCTTAGCGCGGCTTGTCAACGGCACTACGAGGCGTGCAAATACAAATAGAGAGTTGAAATTGACTTGCTTCGCGCCAAGACGACATTAGTAATTTCTTATGAATTGTTACAAATAGTTATAGATAGTCGTTTATTAGGGAACGATATACCTCCATCACTAGATCTTAAAATTTGCTTTATTTATTTATTAATTAGGCACAAAACAAGTTACAGTATTAGTGAATAATATATAATATAAACTTAACAACGCCCGGATTATAACTCTTTAAATTTGCGCACATCATGGCTACATTTTGACAATAAGGACAGAGAAATACGTACGTACGTACGTACGTACGTATTTCTCTGTGCTACATCTCCGTGGGGGTCGAGCGGTGGCAGAAAATCAATTTATCTGCTCAATTAGTGGAGGTTTTGACTGAGTCATCGTCTATTTCCATCTGTATGTATCTACTGTTAATTAATATGTAATAATTGAATATATCTGATCTGTGCAAAAGCGGCTGTCAGAGACTGGATGCGTGTAGCCGAAGATCGGGCTAGGTGGCTCGCCTTGAGTGAGCCTATGTCCAGCAGTGGACTGCCGCGGGCTAATATTGATTGATATATTGATAATTTAATATATACTCATGTGTGTTACTGCAGAAGGAAATAAATTAATCTATCTATGTATTAACACATTACCATCAATAAACTGAATTGACAAGTTTAGTCACATCTGTTGGAGAAATGTCAATCGGAGTAAGCGAGTGTTGAAGTCTTGGTACACAGTAGTGTTGTAATAATCATGGTGTCTCTTCAAAATGTGTTTATTAGAAACTAGATGACCCAGTGAACTTCGTTTCATCTACAATTAATTTGATTAACGCATATGACATCTCCTGGTAGGCTTATCATCTCCTGGTATGTTAGTACTTAGGTATGCAATACTCATCTAATCGCGCAAAAAAACGACAGTTTAACACACACGTCCGTTAGACTATAAAGCTGTCACGAACGCCATCTATTGAAAGTAATCGTAAAAAAAAGTTGAAAAGTAATTTTTATTTTTTTCAAGTTTTTTTTTATCTTTTCCCTATATTTGTTTTGTAAACCTTCTCTGTATTAAAGTGAACGAAATTAAAAAAAATATATTCAAATCGGTCGAGCCGTTATTAAGTTTTAGCGAGAGCAACAAAATAGCTCAAGCCACGAAAGGTCTAAGCTCAGATGGCTAGATGGAGTCGAGGACGACTTAAAGGCAATCGGTGTGAGGGGCTAGAGAGAAAAACCCAAACTGAACTGAATATATATATATATATATATATATATATATATATATATATATATATATATATATATATATATATATATATATATATATATATATATATATATATATATATATATATATATATATATATATATATATATATATATATATATATACATATATATACACATATATGTATATAAATTCAAACACTAATGTTTATACATTTTCAAAAAAGTTACAACTTCGTATTTAGGCTGAATTGTTAAACCGTGAACTATAATTAAATATAGACAATAGAATGTTACACGGTGGCAATTATGTTATTAAAAATTCAAAAGGACACTAAGGTGTCCTCAATTATAAAAATGATAAAGACTTACTTTACATTCAAAACAATAGAAATCATGAAATATTTAATACGATGAAAAAAATTTGTTTGAATAGGGAAGCAGAAATGCGTTGCTGTATTATTATTTAATTTTTATTTTTTATGGAATAGAAAATTAAAAAAAGGTGTCATGAATAAAGTTATTTCTTTCTATTATTATATTTAAGTGAATACCACACAGCCTTGTAAAGTTACAAATTAGCTTCATTGTTAGCAAAGCTTGCTTACTCGCCTCGCTCGTTGAAATATTCCAAACTTGTTTAGGAATTTTCTGTTAAAGCTTGCATGTTTGTTAAATATTACAAACAGTAGCGCTTATTAAAACTATACGACTTTGTAGTTGAAAAGATATGAAATAAGATTGTGATGGTGGTGTTATATTTTTGTCACGAGGAGGTCGATATCTGTTTTATATAGTATATATAATACATACATACGTATCATCGCCTGTCTTCCGTAGGGTTATACAGAGGCCAAAGATCTCCATCTGCTACGATCTCGGCACACTTGCTTTCCTTCCTCCACATTCATCACTCTTTTCGGTCAAGGGTACTGTAGAGTGCCTGCCATACTCTTACTGTGACACATGGGATTTTAGGGGGGTTTTTTCTTCGATAAAATGAAATTCTTCCAAATGAAATTAATTAATTTTTTCTATTCACTGTACATTTATATCTTGTTCATACTTTATTAATTTAAATTTTATATCTCATTTTCTTATGCATGGTTTGTATACATGTATTAAGGGTGACATGTCTGTTAAAAGACGTTACACTATTAATTTTTTTTTTATAAAACAATTTATTTCTTTATTTATTTTAAAATTACGAATGTAAAAAGGTAATATAATTTTTTGAAAGTAAACACAAAGCATTACCTTATGTCGAGCACGACCGTTCTGTTATTTTTTTGTAAGATAGGGAGACAAACGAGCAAGCGTATCACCTGATGAAAAGCAATTAACGCCGCCCATAGACATCTGCAACACCAGAGGAATACGTAAATCAACTAAGAAGATCCTAAGTATACGAGTATGTTGTCGAGGAATACAATTACTAATCGGACTTATTAGTTTCCTATTTCGGTGCCATGTGAGAACGGAATTACGTATTTCGATTTCCCCCGAAACGAGATGATGTCGAAGTAAATAGAGACTGAATCAAGTGTTAATACAATCAGGTGAACGGTGCGGTCTATTTTTTTGTTTTTCGGATATAATTAAGTAGTTTCGGCTTTTCCCTGTTCGTATTTCGTATCCGTAACTGTTCATATGTGTGTGTATTTATATATTTTTTGGTGTACAATAAAAAATATATATCTATATATCTTCCTTTTTCTTAGTCTTTTGTTGTAGATCTAATATCTTCTTTTCTATCAGAAACATATAGGCTAACAATAAATAACATATCAAAAAATGAATAGTCGTTACTTTCGACTTACATACATACATATCGTCACGCCTGTCTCCCGTAAGGGAAGGCAGAGACAGATCTCCATCTGCTGCGATCTCGGCATACTTCGCTTGGTTTCACCACACTCATTACTCTTCTCATGCAAGCCCGCCGGTTAAGGGTACTCTTGACCTGGCCTTTCTTAAAACTTCAACAATTTGGTCAAGGTATGTTTTCCGTGGTCTTCCCCTACTGTCCCTTTCATCCACATTCGCAACGTAAATTTCTTTTGCCAGTCGTCTTTCATCCATCCTCTCTATATGCCCAAACCATCTAAGCGTCCCTGTCTTAACTTTTGTCACAACTCCTTCTTTTACTTATTCTTACCAACTTTTCTTTTTTGACCAACTTTTACACCTTCTTTTACTTTTACTTACTTTCAACTTAGTGTAAAATAATTATATAAAAGTACGCGGATCTCATAAATTGTCATGATTGTAACGCAAAATATATTTTATTAATAAGCTCTTTGCATTTTGTAAGAAGCTAAAAATGTAAACAAGGAATGAAATCAAAATGGAAGTGCAAACAAAACTTTGCTGTTCCCGTTAAATGTAGATTAGAACAACGTTTCTTTAATCATTTCAAAGTTTCTTTAATCGTTTCAAAGCTGTCCGCGTTTATGCCGAGCTTTTGCTTGCTGTCTTCTTTCTAGAAAGGATTTTAAAAGATGCTAAATTTCTCGTATCCATTAAGCTGTTAATCTCTCACCTTACCTTTATATTTCTTTAAGTGTTATTTGGATATACTACCAAATCGTATGTATATATTTTATTTTAATAAACCACTACAATGCCGCATGGTCGGTCTGGCTATGAATTTGGATAAAACTAAAATAATGGTAAACCACCATATTGAGCCAGAACCGACCACGATCGATGGTAAAGTTCTCGAAGTTGTCCAGGAATATGTCTACCTTGGCCAAATAGTGCGATTGGACGGAGACAACTTCGAGAAAGAAGCCGAGAGAAGGATACAGTTGGGCTGGGCAGCGTTCAGGAAATTCCGTCAAGTCTTCTCGTCGCCCATACCACAAAGTCTGAAGACAAAAGTCTTCAACCAGTGCGTCCTGCCCGTACTCTCTTACGGTGCCGAGACGTGGACACTGACAGTCCGTCTCCGCCAAGCTCAAAGTCGCTCAGAGGGCTATGGAGAGAGCTATGCTCGGGGTTTCTCTGGTGGACAGAATTCGAAATGAAGAAATTCGCCGGAGAACCAGAGTCACCGACATTGCTCTTCAAGTTAGCAGACTGAAGTGGCAATGGGCTGGACACGTTTGTCGGAGAAACGACAATCGTTGGAGTAGACGAGTGCTGGAGTGGAGATCGCGACTCGGCAAACGTAGTGTGGGATGCCCTCTTGCTAGATAGAGCGACGATCTACGTAAGGCGGCTGGCAGAGACTGGATGAGTGTAGCCGAAGATCGGGCTAGGTGGCGCGCCTTGGGTGAGGCCGCATAGGGCCACCATCGCACTAAGTGCCACAAAAATAGGTACCGTCCCCATCACCTGAGATAGCTGGCCTTGCACCACCATCCGATTTAGTCGCAGTTTTCTGCCACGACCTGTTTAGATGTGCAAGGATTTACCATCTGCGGTATTCCTATATAAATACGACAAATGGCATTGGCAAGAGACGAGAGAAGAGGGTTTATGTGTTCGCAAAAGGCCAGATGCGTTCTGAGAAGACTTCGGCGTTGCGGATGTCTGTGGGCGGCGATGATTACTTACCTCCAAGTTGCCACTGCCACTGAGTTATCTAGGATTTCCGAGTCTGGGTATCCTGTCAAACCGCTTTTAATTAACCGCTTTTAACGAATAGATAAACTCGGAATATATTAATATTATATATATTTTATTCGTTTTGTTTCTCTTACCTTCAATAATACCCATTTGGCGTACTTTTGCGGAAATCCATTATTACGTGGACAATGAGATCCGTAACCAGACTCTTAGCTAAGTAAAAATTCTGACTGTCCTCTTAATATTGTAAAATACATAAAACGCTTATAAGCTTAAACTTATTTAATAATTTAAAGCGTAACAAAGTGAAAATATTAAAATTCCTCGACGCAAGGAATTAACAAGAGACGCCGTGACTGTCGGTATTTGACAGCTTTGTCGCTGCATTCTTTCACTTGCTTCAAATAGTTCAGAGGACAAACGCGCTACGCTCGCCAAGAATGCTTTTATAAGGATCTTTCCTTAAACTGCTGTAGTTGTTTTTGAGAGCATCGTCTTTGACCGCTAAATGCATCTTCCAAGTAAATACACAGTTTATTTAAAAAAGGCCGTGGATTCTGAGTGAATCGACTTTATAGTGGTAAAGTCTTAAAAACAATAATAGGTCAGATCTTAGTCAAAAAAATCTATTCCAAATCATCTAATAACTCAAGTGCACAGCACTTGTCGACAAAGGACATCACGCAGCGGCTTCAGGTCTTCGTTAACCGATGTCGTCGACAAATTCTCGGAATCTTCTGGCCTACTGAATCTTTGTCACGAACCACCGGACTTCAAATCTTGTGCCTCAAGTGCACTTGGATAGGCCATACTCTCCGAAGGAACTCTGATCACATTCCCAGACAGGCGCTGGAATAGACTTCCTCAAGGGAAAAGGAAGCGAGGCCGACCCAAACACACCTGTAAGCGCTTCGAAGCGGACGAGATGAAATCCATCGGGTTGACGTGGGCTGAAGTGAAGCGCGTCGCTCAACATCGATCGCGATGGAGAAGCACTGTGGACGCCCTCTGCCCCACCTCGGAGACATAAGACCATAAGAGAGACAGCACTTGTCAGCCGTCGGTGTGGCAGTTTTCATATTTATCGATCCAAAGTTATCTCCTCCATTCCTCTACACGTTTCTAATTTGCCCTTTATTTTAATTGGTCTGTAAACTTTCTATGGGTTTTTACTCTTGTTCTTCTCCCTTTAATTTTTTCCTGCCTCAAAATTCCAATAAAACCAAATATCTAACCACGATAATCTATTCTCATTGTGCTGTAAGCTTTGTCGTTTCCTTTTGATCATATTTGATACTTTATCAACGATGACGAAGGCTTGCTAGTTAAGAAAAATACGCGTAATAAATTTGAAAAATAAAATCTTCTCCCCATTTCTCTACACGTTTCTAATTTGCCCTTTATTTTAATTGATCTGTAAACTTTCTATGGGTCCTTTTGTTCTTCTCCCTTTAATTTTTGCCGATATCAAAATTCAAATAAAACCAAATATCTAATTATGATAATCTATCTATTCTTAATGTGCTGTAAGATTTGCCGATTTGACGTTTCTGTTTGATCTTATCCAATACTTTATCAAAGATGGAGAAGGTTTGCTAGTTAAGAAAAATACGCGTAATAAATTTGAAACATAAAATCTCCTCCCCTACTAAGTAAGCTTTGACAAAAAATGAATCTGAGCTCGGAATAAGAGTGATTTAATTCTGCACTCCCTCTGTACTTGTCAAATCCGCGTAAAGCATGGATGATTGTGAAAGATGCGGAAGCCTACAGCCTTATTTAATATAGTTCATCAAGTCACCGTCGCTCTAATGAAGGAGAACAGTACAAGCGTGAATAAATTTATCGCATTAAAGGCAAAACACTCAAAATTTGGGATATAACGAGAAAAATTAATTCTACTGGAGCGATTATGGACAATTCTATTGGAGAGATTGGAGAATAAAATTTCTTCAATAGAATTATTATATGAATGAACTACATGTTCATCTTCATTTTGCTTTTCAAACTTTCATCTTCATTTTTCATGTTCAACTTGCTGCAGAAAATATACAACATGCCATTTTAAATCTATTAAACCTATAGAACTGTTTTAAAAATAACCCACACACACACGTAAACACAGAAACACACATACATACGCACGCTTGCACGCCAACTCCCGCATAACACACTTGCGGGAAGGGAGTGGCTGAAAATCAGCGCTACAGAGGAATCCCTTCTCCTGTTCAAAAGTTGCACTTCCTTTGCCTAGGATAAGGTTATATGTAAGTATATTAGATTATAAGATTTTTTTCTATGGTGGTAGAGCCACGCTGCAGATGAATACTTTGTCAAGAATGGCGTAACGTTTCTCTGTATCATGAATGGGCCGGCTCGTCCAGAGAAGTATCACACTCCCGCAGAAAACCGGAGTCTGAGTGGTAGTTTACCTATCGCGGTTGGTACGGTGAGCGGCCGAGTTCCGGAGGCCCTACATCCTCCCCCTCCCTTTACCACTCCCCCTCCCATTCCCTCTCCCATAATGACACTTTCGTTAAAGGTTGGCAACGCTTCCACACTGCCTATGGCGCTGCGAAAGTCTATGAGCGGCGTTGATTTCTTTCTTTCAGGTGACACGCCTGCTCGTTTGCCTTCCTATTCTATAAAAAATATATATTAATAGTTAAGAAAATGTAAGTTTAATTTAAAGCTATTTTCCTTTATCTCATTAAAGCAAATAAAATATTTTTATTTATTTATTTATTTTTATTGCGGCCAAAAATATCCTAATCGATTTGAGATTTACTTCACTTCAGTTACAATAATGCTTCAGATAAAACGCTGTTTGACCGGCCAATCATTGAGAAACACACAGCCCGTTAAACTTCAATGGCCTCTTCGTACTGAGTGCCTCTTGAAATCATTTAAATGTAAGCGATTGAATAAAAGTGTTGGGTTAGTGCCAATGGGTTTTAAAAGAATGCTAATCGCTTGAGTTTAAAGTAAAACCATAAAATATTTAAAGTCATTTTTTTCTTTCCTTTAATGGCAATTAGCTATAACTATGGGTCTCCGGAACTCAACCACTCATCGAACGAAGCGCGGTAGCTAAACTATCACTCAGATGCTAGTTTTCTGCGGGAGTGTGGTACTTCTCCGGGCGAGCCGCCCCATTCATGGTACAGATAAATAATATGCCATTCTTGACAAGGTAATCATCTGCAGCGTGGCTCTACCACTTCTAGTATAAGTAATAATTGATACATCTATTACATCCACTTAAACCGATAACTAATTATGTGGACAGTCAAAAGTTTTACTTAGCTAAGATCCGCGACAAGCAAAACATTATCAGAAAATTATAATAATAATGTGTGTTTTTCTGCTGGATGAAGTGGATTTATTTGGAATTTAAACCAAAAACTTACCGAAAATTGGCCATCAATTCTCCACACACCAACCACTATAAACAACACCAAATACACACTACCACTTTTCCACCTTGTAAACGACACGTGTTTCGCCCCAACACGAGGCATATTCAGGTATAGTAGACTCTGCGGAAGACAACCGAAAAGTGGTTCGGTTTTGTTATATATATATATATATATATATATATATATATATATATATATATATATATATATATATATATATATATATATATATATATATATGGCGAGAGAGAAGAGTGGGATGCGGGAACGTGGTCGCACCTGCACGTGAGCAGTGACTAAGCGCGTTCCGCGAATGCGGAGTATCAAAGCGCGTACCGTGAATGCGGAGTATCATAGCGCGTTCTGCGAATGCGCAGTATCAAAGCGCGTTCCGAGAATTTGTTCCCGAAGTGTAGTATTTTATAGTATGTAGCTACAGTATATTTGACTAAGCTCCCTTCTTGTATAGGTTTCCTCCATAACTTTCCAATCATCTTTGTTCGACGCCTGCCCCGTCAAGTGTTCTCCAGCTAGGCCGAATGTTTAATAAGCCTGCCTCTCCCTGGGACGACATCATTCCGTTTGTTCTTCAGACTTGCCCATTAAGTGACTAGTTTGGTCCATCTTGAGGACATGCTAAATGGATAGGTCACTTCCATCTTTTAGCGCTGCGCTTGTTGGAACTCATTCATACAGTGATTTTTTTAAGGTTAAATTGTGTACTTTTTAACTTAAATCAAGTACAAAAGTCCTAAAAAAGAAAGAATGAATATATCACCAAACAAGGCTTAATTAAAATCCCAGTCCTTGGAGAAATAAATTCTCACTTAAAAGCAATCCCCAGAACTCACAAAAATGGTCCCTTAAATAAACTTTTGGGATTCATTTATTCAACGTTTAATTGGGTTACCTGTTTAAAAGGTATTTGTCTTTCGGCGACTTATTTCAAAATAGAATGTTTATTTAAATTATATATTTGAGCTTTCTTTTTTACAATCCATATACGTCCTACAGACACTATGTCAGAGAAAAAGTTGAGCAAGTGAATGAGTTTGTATATTTGGGGTCCTTGTTTTTTTGCCGCAAGGGAGGATGGAGGTCAGTCCCAGCAGAGCCCTGCATGCTGAGGTAAGCCACCATAGTACCCGGGAGAGCTCAATCCCAGGACGGTCGGCACACTTGCGACTAAGGAAGGGCAGGTAAGGAAATGTGGATTTGGGGGTTACCAGACTCGGAATAAATATTTATAAATCCATACATATATTTATTCCGATGCAGGGATCGAAGCGACCATTGACTCCACGGGCGGAGGGCCCACCACTGAGCCAATCGGTCGTCATTGTTTACAAGAAATGCAAAATGTGAAGGTGACCTTGAAAGGCGAGTGTCCTGCACTCCTTTATGAAAAGTCAGAATATGTCTAAAACGGTCCGAATGACGGTTCATCAGGGGGCGCTTGTTCCCACTCTGATGTACGGTGGTGAAAGTTGGATTTGGCAAAAGAGTCATGAAAGCAAACTGAATGCGGTGGACATGAGAGCATTAAGAAGTATGTGTGGTATAACTTTGAATGATTGAATAAGAAATGAAGTTATAATATAAGAGAGCGATGTGGAGTAAAAGAAGGTGTCGTGACAAAAGTTGAGAAAGGGATGCTTAGATGGTTTGGGCACATAGAAGGATAGGATAAAAGACAACTGGCAAAAGAAATTTACGTTGCGAATGCCGCTTCCGTTATTGTTTTATCCCCCCTCCCATAATTCAAATCCTTACCCTAAGATAATCATAATATAACCATCTTCGCTCATGAATAATTGTACTTAGGGCACTACAGATGTTCGTTTCTCAATTTCTTCCATAAAAAAAAGAAATATAATATTATATTTTTTTTTTATGGAAGAAATTGAGAAACGAACATTTGTAACGAAGAAATTGAGAAACGAACATCTGTAACGAAGAAATTGAGAAACGAACATCTGCCTTAATTTCGATCTATGTAATAAAGGACACGGAATGTATTTATAGAACAATTAAAATCAATGTAAATTACATCGCAGACAAGGCTGCGCAGTTTAAATTTTAAAGCAATTTAAGTTCTGTTCATAACCGTGGCTAAGTGGCGATCAAGCCTGCTAAAATATTTATGATTCAAGACATCCGGGGACCAAGGCTCTCAATTCCAACAAGGCGTTGGTTTTCTAAAACCCCATTATTATAACCAAGTTTCAACACTAAATATTAATATTTTATTATTCAACTAGAACCACAAATTAATTTTAAATAAATATGTATCAAAAAGATAAGAAGATGTGGATAGTCAAAATTTTACTTAGCTAAGATCCGCGTCAAGCAAAACAATTTTAGAAAATTAATAATGTGTGTCTTTTGTGCTGGAACTTAAACCTTTTGATTTATACATAAAGTCCGCTTTTCGGTTATCTTCCGTAGAGTCTACTATACCTGAAGATGCCTCGTGTTGGGGCGAAACACGTGTCGTTTACAAGATGGAAAAGTGGTAAAGATAGTGTTTGGTGTTGTGTATAGTGGTTAGTGGGTGGAGGATTGATGGCCGATTTTCGGTAATTTTGTGGTTTAAGTTTCTTATCTCTCTTTCACTCCTGCTGGTTTGCTGGAAGAAAACTCAATTTTGAGTTAAGCTCGCCCTTGTACATCTTCTTTCCTTTTAATTCTTGTATTTCCTGTTTTTTGTACAATAAATATATAAAATATAAGATTATTTAAAAAAAAAAAACTATATGATTGGCTAATAGACGGCAATATTTATATGGACAGTCAAAAGTTTTACTTAGCTAAGATCCGCGACAAGCAAAACAATAACAGAAAATTAATAATGTGTGTTTTTCCGTTGGGTTTAGTGGATTTATTTGGAACTTAAACCAAAAACTTACCGAAAATCGGCCATCAACTCTCCATCCACCAACCACTATACACAACGCCAATATATAGTAAATATATTGTAGTAGAGGTATAGTAGACTCTACGGAAGACAACCGAAAAGTCACTTTTCGGTTGTCTTCCGTAGAGTCTACTACCTGAAGATGCCTCGTGTTGGGGCGAAACACGTGTCGTGTACAAGATGGAAAAGTGATAGTGTGTGTTTGGCGTTGTGTATAGTGGTTGGTGGGTGGAGAGTTGATGTCCGATTTTCGGTAAGTTTTTGGTTTAAGTTCCAAATAAATCCACTAAACCCAACGGAAAAACACACATTATTAATTTTCTGTTATTGTTTTGCTTGTCGCGGATCTTAGCTAAGTAAAACTTTTGACTGTCCATATAGTGATGGATTTCCGCAAAGTAACGCCTGACTCCATTAATAAGGCAATATTTATAATACTAAAGACTTTTGCTTTAAAAGTTGGATCGTATGTGTGTAATAGATTAATTTTAATGAGAATGTAAGAGTTTATTAATAATTTAATGCTTTGTAACCATAAACGACTTATGTGTTTAGATCTCTATGTAAGTCGTCTTTTTTCATCTTGTTATATCTTATATCTTCACATTATGCAAATAAGAATTATTATTATTAAAAAATTTAAAAGAAAAATCAATATTAGTTATGGATTAAAAAATCCGTTATGTTGCCTATTCTCTTAGGTAACTTGAAGAAGTTTAAAGAAGTTCACAAACAGTGATTGTTTTTTACAAAGTCCGAGACTTTGTTACGAAATTAGTACAGAAAAGCATTTGCAGTTTAATGGAAAGCCGCCCATCAAGATGTCTGAACTTTAGAACTTTATTTATCACTTACTTTAGAGTAATAGATGAAAAAGAAAACGAATTGACCTCTACTCAAGTGTTTGCAAGTTAACTTATATATTGTACTTTAAAATAACTTGAATATTACGCTAGTACCGTTTTTGGAGTCGGTTTGTTCTAAATTTGGGTGCCTCGCCAAAGTGTCTTGGACAAGCCTGATGGTTTTATGTTCATATGAATGGCTAATAGATGGCAGTATATATAATACAACGGATTTTTATGCTTTAAAAAATGGATCGAATGTACGTAATAGATGAGTCAATTATAATTTTAATGACAATGTAACAGTTTATTAATAATTTAATGATTTGTAACCATAAGCGACTTATGTATTTAAATATGTATGTGTCTATACGTGTATATATTGTAGTTTATGTAGAGTTGACATTATAAACAAATAATTAATGAAATTTGTACGCCGTAAGTGGCAATGTGATGGAGCTTTTAAACTTCTTTTTTCATCTTGCTACACCTTACATTATGTAAATAAAGAATTATTATTGTTCTTTCAGAAATAGGTCCAGCCATTTATGAGCACGGGGCTACCGTGCTCATAATTGGGACACGCATATGTGGGCTGCAAAAAATATACTATTGTTTGAGTTATGAGAGTTTTGATTCGATTGTGGCAATGCTATGCTTTACCGTCCACTACCGTAGTTGTATTCAGAGGTTTGGTAAAAAAATATATATATCAAAAGTAATTGGCAAATCATATCGAAATTAACGACATTAAAGAACTTGTGATCATTGCTTACATAATCGGAGAGCTTAAGATATATAGACTCCGATGGCTCGATTACCTGGAGAGGATGGGAGAGGATCGTGCTGCCGAAGGACCAGGAGAAGGAGGAGGCGAATGAGAAAGATTGCCACCTGATAGTAAAGTAAGTTGAGGTATAAATTGAAATTGAACAAAAAAAAATATACAGATACCAAATATAACCAGCCTGTATGAACTGTATTTACCAAATACTCAGAATGTTTACTCTAAAGCTACAGTTAATATTGCAAGCGCAGAGAAACTTGAACTTTCAACGGATTGCAAACGTCAAGTGGTTGCAACTGGCGTAAATTACTGCCGGCGAAATAAATATTATGCGGGTCTAATTACATTTTTAAAAAATGAATTAAAAAAAAATTAAGTATTTTTCGCCATACTCATATCTACCTCCGCCTTATATAATACATACGTACATACATATCGTCACGCCTGTTTCCCGTAGGGGTAGGCAGAGATCACAGATCTCCATTTGCTACTATCTCGGCATACTTCTCTTGCTTTCTCCACCTCATTGTTGTCATCATGCAAGCCCCTTATATAATAACAGAAATATTAAATAACGGTTTGGTTTTCAATTGGTTTAATTCGTGATCTTGATCAAATGGAACTCTGCCGCTATGCTTTTGTAGTTAGAATGCAGAATGCAGGCAGACAGGTTTCTGTCTGTATCGTTCTAGTCTCCAGCCGCTTGGTCTGAATGCTGGGAAAACCTTAAAGTTAGCAATTAAATGAATACTGGGATTATTAATGGAGTCAGGCTTTACTTTGCGGAAATCCATTACTATGTGGACAGTCACAACTTTTACTTTAAGATTCGCGACAAGCAAATAACAATAGAAAATTAATAATGTGTGTTTACCTGCTGGGTGAAGTGGATTTACATGGAAATTAAATATAAATTTTACTGAAAACGGTGGGGCTTTCGATTCGACGCTGGTGCGACTATCTGCGCAGGGCGGCTGGTAAAAATTGAATGCGTGAAGCTGAAGATCGGGCTAGGTGGTGCTATTTGGGGGAGGCCTATGTCCAGTAGTGGACTGCCGCGGGCTGTTGATGATGATGTTAGGGAACTTCTCTTGATATATTAATAATGACGTTTTTTTGGAAGGATTATTCTGAGAATAGTAAACTGCAAAAGACACCGATACCTTCAAGGAAGTTCTCGACACTATTTGACAGCAAAAGCCTAATAAAGGGATAATTGTTTTCCAGCCATCGGAATGTTCAATTTCGTAGACAAATACCGTTCGGATGATAGGGCGCCCCTACTACGTGACTCGATTACGGTCAGTGTGCTCGTGTTTAAAATTTTACACCGTAAAGAGAAATATTTTTTTTATGGTATACGAGGGCAAGCGAGCAAGCGTGTCACCTGATGGAAATCAATCAATGCCGCCCATACACATCCGTAGTACCATAGGCAATGCAGAAGCCTTGCCAGCTTTAAGGAGTCATTATGACAAGGAAAAGGAGAAGGGAAGGGGGAAGGGGGACGGGGGAAGGGGGACGGGGGAGGGGGGACGGGGGAGGGGGGGACGGGGGAAGGGGGACGGGGGAGGGGGGACGGGGGAAGGGGAAGGGGTTTGGCCTCCGGAACTCAGCCGCTCACCGGACGAAGCGCGGTAGCTAAGCTACCACTCAGACGTTGGTTTTCTACGGGAGTGTGGTACTTCTCCGGGCGAGCGAGATTCGTGTGAGATTTATGCTACAGACAATATGCCATTCTTGACAGAGTATTCGTCTGCAGCGTGGCTCTACCACTGAGTGAAATATGAATATTTTTAGGATATTTAGTTTTGTTTATCGTCTCTCATTATGTACGATTTAAATATGCTGTGGATGCAAAGAGGTATAATAGCGTTTTTCGCTCAAACTGTCAACCACACCTGTACGCGGTGCGTCCATATATCCTGATAAAAATATGACGTTTTGACAATGCTGATATAAGCTAGTAAATACTTAGAAGTTTGTAAGAGACAGTGGTACTAGACGGCCGCCCTGCGATCATCAATTGGCCAGTTTTATCAGTTGTTGATGGTGATGATGGAAATATTTCGTCGTGGTTAAAGTATAAATAATTGATTAAATATAAGAATAGATAATATGTATAATATTATCAATTTCTTTGTTTCATACCTTCAATCTTATATCTTACCAAAATAAAAAGAGTTGAATTGTTTATCTCTAAAGAGATTTTATTTTATTAAATTTAACAATTTCCCGCCAACTTAAAACAGTGTCATTGTGTTTTTATTTGATTCTCATAACCTTGTAGTTCGATTAAGTGATATGAAATAAACGCATGTGTCGTGACTTTATAAGTTGACTGAGAAAGTCTATAGAAGGTTTTGGTAGAATAGACGCCATTTTAGCAAGACGTAACGTAGCAAGCTGACTGGTAACATTTCAATGATTTGATATTATTGTATTTTACTTGACACTGGCATAATAGTTATAATTATTTCCCGTCAAAGAAAAGAAAAGAAAATGTAACAAAATTTTATTTATAATAATTTTAAAATCTAAATAAAATATTTGTATCTGTACATATAAATATATATTATATAATTTTTATTTATAAGAGTAGATAGTGTATCAATATTTAAATATGTATCAAAAAAAAAAATTTCGTCGATATATTAGCAATGAACAGCGGTATCAGTGAATATATCAATATTTGTTGTTCGACTCGCTATATGAGCAAATAGTAGGGGGTCAAGTGACATTGTTCTTATAAGAACTATTCGGGCATCCGTCTCGGGAGCGACTCTGTTTGTAACACGACGAGGGTTGAGACGATTGGCAGGATTTGGGCGTCGCATTTTCTTTGACGTTAATAGGATTTTGCGGTGATACACTCCTTATGTACGTTAGCAATAGATTAAATAGAATATTTGAACGAATGAATATATATACATAGACATACACACACACATATATATATATATATATATATATATATATATATATACAAATAAGAACCGACTTATACAGGATGTCCCAGAACTCAACGTCAAGCCGAAACGGGGTGACTTGAGGTTTTTATTTTTTTACTCGTTTTTTTTTAGTATGAAACCAACAAGTATTGTACCATTTTACAATCCTGATTAAATACGCCAACTTTTAGTGGCACTTGCCAAGGGACTCTAGTATTTTTTTTAAAGGAGGGCCTTTCAAAGTCGACAAATTTTGAAAATTTTAAATTCATAGTTTAACAAATATTCTTAATTCTAGGAAACTTGGGGCAATTGTGTCTTTAGTTTTCACTGTGATTCTAGAAATGTTATTTAGGGATACGGTTCTATAGCCTTTCATCCGATTAACGCAAATGCAAATACCCAATCTCTCCTTCCGTATTTTTACTTCCTATCCCACAAAAAAGAAACTATTGAAACACCTACTTGGGTGTTGTCAAATAAAACCACGGTGTTATCAGTAAAAAGAAATGTTTATTACATAAAAAAAGAATCAAGTAGGTGAGACACAAATTTGTAGGTCGTGGGTAAACAGCCGATCTGATTTTACTATGTAAGCGGACTAACACTCCCCTGCAAGTTGTCAGCGGTGGGCGGCTTGCGTGATGGTCAGCGTTGCGCCAGAACTCCGACGACGGTGGTCGCCTTCAGCGATTGTGAAGGATGCGCTTGGACTCCGACGCCAGTGGTTGCCCTCAGCGATTGTAAAGGATGCGCTGGGACTCTTAATTGTCGATCACTGAGCTAATTGACGCTCAAAGAAGAAAACCGCAGGTAGAACCCCTAAAACGGGGTGTAATTCCTTCACTTAGGTTTTAAAATGAGTGAGGTTGCTGTTAAGAGACGTGACGGTCCACGTTGATACTTTCTTAACAGCCAAGCAATCACTGAGGTGGTGACGACCCCCGGCGCCCGTCAGTAACTTCCATAAAATAACCCGAGCGGGCCACGAATAAGGTCGAGATCGCACGAAGGCGCGAGCGCCGCGCCCTACCTACCTACTTGAGTTTACGAAATCAATTAATCTGTCACCGCGATGTTTTATAACACTCAACGTATGATAAGCAAAAAATGTTCGATGGCAGATCGTTAAATAATTCATTAATTATTATATTAGAAAAAGTATTTAAATTTGAATAAGGATTAATACCTTATTGTATTATTTGAAAACATGTAACCTTCCGTTACACTATGACTCAGCTCTCATAAAACTAAGTAAAGCAAATCAAAAGTCGATTGTTTGGTTGTGTGGTATTCTCCAGACGAATAGATTCATTCACGGTACAGATAAAAAAGTTTTTAAAAAAAAGACAACAGTCGTGTGTGTGTGTGTGGCCATTTAGGTGGTAGTTAATATTCAATTATATGGATACTCTAATGTGATTAGGTTACCTAGATAATGTTATAGATATTGATCGAGGCAAAGCGTTTGTATGATGCTAATATTATCATTGGCACATCCACACTAATTAGCTGCAAATAAAGCGCAGTTCACACCGGAAATGACGCGAAACGCAGTATCTAAACTAACCTCTTTTTATATGTCCGGTGCGTTATGTGTTCCGGTTTATAAATAGCTGCGTTTTTTAAAAAAAAAATAATTTTAAAACGTGGCCTTGGTGTGCTTATTTCTGCGCTCCTTCAGAGTCTGCGTATCGTCTGTAAATTCTGGTACCACCCTAGTTGCAGCATTGGCAAAATATTGGCTAAGTTTGTTTAGGATCTCCTTCATGTAGCTATTGCATCTTACTGAAGGTAGTTGGTTCTACAAGGAGTGGTGCGTGCAAAAGAAGTTTCTACAAAAACGCACCGTACTGGATCGTCACTCATCCAGATTTTATCTATTTATTTATATAATCACGCCTATCCCCCGTAGGGGTTGGCAGAGACCACAGAGCTCTATCCGCTACTATTCATTGCAGCGAAACGGCTCTCCATTAGTCGCTTTTCGCCCTCGTGAGAATCATCCAGATGGTGGCCTTTGACCTTAGTTTTCGGTGTTGATTCACTTCGTTTAGTTCGCTTAGCTTTCCTTAGCTCACATTGATGACTTACACGAGCGAAGCTAAACTGAACTTAGCCTCATTTCGTTTCGTTTACAGTGTGGCCTGAGCTTTATTCAGTGCAGTAGAGCATGTGTGCTTTGAGGAAATCCGATGTTGTACCGGAATTTACAATTATATCGTTGATATGGTTATACTTGTCAGCTATTCTAAAGACCGGACGAATTGGAGACAATTTAAGCCGAAAAAATATGACTAGGAGGAAGAAAAAGAGTATTTAAATTCGAGTGTTAATAAAAATTTTAATTACGAATTCAGTTCTCAGCTATAAGAATGCTGTATACAGCATTCTAATGGTAGATAATTATTAGCAGAAAAAATGGCCACTAAATTCAGGAAAAAAGTTTTAAGCTATATAGTCCAGTCGTCGAATATCAAATATTATTTATTATAATATATTGTTATTTTTTATTTTATCTTACTACTCTCTTCCATAAAAAGTTTCATGATACCAAATCACGCGCTGTCCGTGCGCGCAGTGATCTAAAAATATTTATTAGTGGTAGAGCCATGATGCAGACGAATACCTTGTCAAGAATGGCATATTATTTGTCTGTAACATGAATGGGCCGACTCACCCGACTTAGCTATCGCGCTTCGTCCGGTAAGCGGCTGAGTTTCGGAGGCCCATTCCCCTTTCCTCCTCCTCCTCCCTTCCTCTTCCTCCTCCCATTATGACAGTTTCCTTAAAGGCCGGCAACGCTTCTGTACTGCCTATGGTACTGGAGGTGTTTATGGGTGGCGTTGATTGTTTTACATCAGGTGACGCGCTTGCTCGTTTGCCTTCTTATCCCATAAAAATAAACTAACACATTTAAAATGAGCGTCATAAGTTAATAACAAATTTAAGAGATTTAATTTACGTAAATTAGAGACACGCTGCAGATGAATACTTTGTACTATCGCAATTTATTGGTTTGGAAGCTGATGCGCGAGAAATAACGTCCATTCGAAATACAAAATGTTACAATAGTACTAAAAAGTTGGTGTACATACATTAAAACAAGCAGTACAATCATAAAAACTAAATAAGTAAAGTGTTAATTGCAAAGTTTCGATATAAAGTGATTTTGTTTCGGGTAATTGACAATGTGGAAGAATTTACAATTCATTAGAAACATTTTATTGTGGTAATAAAGTGTATCGTGTAAGTTCTGAAATGAATAATGTTTTACTTTCACAATAATTTTCAGCCAATAGAGAGTAGTAGGAGAGTGCTGGAGTGGAGACCGCGGGTCGGCAAACCCACCCATAAAGTGGGACGTCCTACTGCTAGATGGAGCGACGATCTGCGCAGGGTGGAGGCAGAGATAGTGGTAGAGCCTCGCTGCAGACGAATACTTTGTCAAAAATGGCATAATATTTGTCTGTAGCATGAATGGGCCGACTCGCCCGGGGAAGTACCACACTCCTGCAGGAAACCGGCGTCTGAGTAGTAGTTTAGCTACCGCGCTTCGTACGGTGAGCGGCTTACTTCCAGAGGCCCAACACCTCGTTTCGCCTCAACACGAGGCATCATCAGGAATAGTAGACTCTACGGAAGGCAACCATTAAGTCACTTAATTTGTGTTGTTTGCTTGTCGCGGATCTTAGCTAAGTAAATATTCTGACTTATAAAGTTTGAATGTAGTACGTATGTATACATTCAGTCAAGAAAGTATCGGGAATGGATTATTTGTTTATAGTTCCAAATTCGAATTTTTATTTTTTTTGTTGTTGTTAGATTGGCACAACTGTTTTACTATTTTGGCGCGGCGATTGAGTTGCATCTGTTGTGTATATTAAATACGTGCTGTTTAGAGTTATATCATATCTAGTGTGTATTGCGAATTTCATAATGGAATAAAAACATCGAACAAAGAGTTTGTCTTAAATTTTGCATCGCCATTGGAATTTCGTGTTCGAAGTCAATGAAAATGTTACAGAAAGGCTTACGATGAATCGAGATCTGATATGTCTGATATGTATGGTGATTGAGATGTGATAGAAGATTTGCCTCGCTCTGGTAGGCCATCAACGTCTGCAACTCAAGTTAACATCGCAAAAGTGAAGAAAACAGTGACTGAAAATCCTCATTCAACTTTGAGAAAGATAACCGCCGAAAAAAGGCCAGATTTGTGGAAAGAAAATTCTTGGATTTTGCACCACGATAATGCGCCTTCGCACAAGGCCATCATTGTGAACGAATTTTTGACCAAACACTCAACAAATACCATCGAGCAACCACCATATTCACCAGATATGGCTCCAGCCGACTTCTTCTTTTTCCTAAACTCAAATTACCACTTCGTGGCACCCGTCATCAATCGGTAGAAGACATAAAGGAGAATTCGCGGCAAGAACTGAACTCAATTCCGGAAACAGCGTTTAAAAAAAGTTTTGATTATTGGATTATTCGTTGGCGTAAGTGTATCGTTTCTGAAGGAGTGTACTAGTTTTTTTTTATAGCATAGGAAGGCAAACGAGCAGGCGTGTCACCTGATGGAAAGCAACCAACGCCGCCCATAGACATCCGCAACGCCATAGGCAGTGCGGATGTCTATGGGCGTTGCCGACCTTAAAGGAAAGTGAAATTATGAGAGCGGGAGTAGGAGTGGGAATCGGAGGGGGTGTGGGAAGGGGAGGGTATTGGGCCTCCGGAACTCAGACCGCTCACCGTACGAAGCGCGGTACCTAAGCTACCACTCAGACGCCGGTTTTCTTGATTTCTAAATTTGGATGAATAACAAACAGTTTGTGTATTATTGATCTTTTCCAGGTACTTTCTTGACAGAGTGTATGTGTTGCACATAGCGGCGGGGATTACTAACCAACAGGTGACCGGCACGTTCGTTTGCCCGCTCTGCTAAATAGAAAAAAAAAACGTATTAAAACCTCTCCAATGACATAAAAAGCGAACCGGCTATAGTACACACGCGGAACTAATTTGTTTTGATTGTTGTATACGACAATGCGGGTATGGAAAACTATACTCGAAAAACATTGTTACAATTACGAAGCACCCCTTCATATGTTATTCTTCGAAAGCCCGCAATGCGAGAGCTACCATTGTAGACTCGTGTACTCAAACTCATTGGAGTATACTTATGAAGTGTATTTCTCATGATGTGATTTACATTTATTTTAGAGTTGTATTTTTTTACAGCCTGTACATATCGATGCAAAAAATTCAACACCGGAGTCAAAAAATCTTTTTATATTTCTCTTAAAAATTGTATCTGATTGCGTTAAAACTGACTGTTGCGTGAATCAGTATAAAACTTTCTTTCGGTCGTAGAACTGTAAGACTCTGGACATTCCACGCAGTATTTTTCCGAATTGTCGGGTAAAATGCACCTTACTGGATCGTCATTCATTCTTGTGGTTCGGCTGAAACTTTCCTTTTCGTCGAGCTGTGCGGTAGTGAAATTCAGCGGTAGGAATTATTTTGAACACTTTCTCAATTATTAATTTATTTAAAGGTTTTGTTTATGGAATAGGAAGGCAAACGAGCAGGCGTGTCACCTGATGGAAAGCAATCAACGCCGCCCAGAGACATCCGCAGCGCAATAGGCCAAAATTTAAGTGTCAATATGGGCGATGGAGCGGGAGGGGGTGGGGAAGGGGGGAGGGTGTTAGGCCTCCAGAACTCAGACGCTCGCCAAGCTACCACGCAGCGCGGTAGCTAAGCTACCACTCAGACGACAGTTTTCTGCGGCAGCGTGGTACTCCGGCAAGCCGGCCCATTCATGCTACAGACAAATATTATGCCATTCTTCAACACATTCTTCAACAAAGTAGTCGTCTGCAGCGTGGCTCTATCACTATCAAAGGTTTCGGTAAAAGGTTTTCCGTTCTACTGAAAGAAATAATACCTAAGAAACTATAGCATTGAAATATCGTAGCAAAAATAATATTTGTTTTGCGGGTAGATTTCTGCATCGATGGCGCATATATTAGATATTTCTCGAACTTTCCATCTGAGAACAGAGGAATTGCACACGCAACAGCTTTGTGCAACATCTCGGAGACAGGCGAGTGAAATAACCGGAAGAGATAAACTGTATCCGAGATAGTTTTCAATAGTGAGCACGTCTTGCATGTTTACTTTTTTCTGGGGCGAGAGCTTATGAATTGCATCTATAGCGATATAGTTTTTACAGTTTTTATTATTACAAATTTAAACTTATAAATAGAAATAGAAAAACTTTATTTATGACACTTTTTTTACAATAATTATTTTTTGCTTAAAACCTTAATATTATCATAATATATAAAAAAAAAGCAAAAAGAAAATAACTTTAATCAATTAAATAAAATAAATAAATAGAATGAAAAATGATTAATGGAGTCAGGCCTTACTTTCCGGATATGTGAAATGTGAATGAAATCCCGGCTATGTGGACAATCGGAATTTTTATTTAGCTAAAATCCGTGATGTGTGTTTTCTACTGGAAGAAGGCGATTTACGAAAAACGGCCGTCTACCACTCACACGCCGGTATTCTGCGGGAGTGTGGTACTTTCCCGGGCGAGCCGGCCCATTCATGCTACAGACAAATAATATGCCATACTTGACAAAGTATTCGTCTGCAGTGTGGCCATACCGCTTTTAGAACATAATAGTATTGTGGGTTTAAGGAAGGTGATTCAGCTTTTGCTAATAGGGGAAGGGATTTCCCTGTAGCGCTGGTTCAGCCACTCCTTTCTGGAAAAGTCTCATGCAAGATGGAAAAGTCTGTGTGTGTGTCAGGTATGTGTGAGTTATTTATTAAAAAATGACTTTTAAATTTTAGAGGCATGTTGTATATTTTCAGCAGCAAGTTGTCTTTTAAGCAGAACTGCTTTGTATTATATTGCCTTTTGAAGGTGACCGTGTGCGTGATGAGGTGGGACTTTTGCCCACGGTCAAGTGGGCAAATTTGAGCTATAATACGATTCTTACTTACTTCTCTGAGTCCTAAGTCCTAAGTCCCCCTGTTGGGGCATAGGGCAGACACGACGTTTCTCAATCTCGACCTGTCGGAGGCTATACGCTTCACTTCGCTCCAGGATAGGCCCATCTTCTGCACTTCGGCCGTCACAGTACGCCACCAAGTTTGTTTTGGGCGCCCACATTTTCTTTTCCCCAGAGGATTCCATTTGAGGGCTTGTTTGGGGATATGACTAGGGTGGCGCCGGAGAGTATGCCCTATCCATCTCCATTTATGTTGACGTATGAGCATCTCATATCATCATAACACGATTGGCTCAGTGGTGGGACCCTCCGCCCACAGAGTCAATAGTCGTGGGTTCGATTACCGCTTCGGAATAAATATATATATGGATTTATAAATATTTATTCCGAGTCTGGTAACTCCCTCAATTTGTATTTCCGTTCCAGCTCTTTTCTTTCCTCTCTATCCTTTCCCTTCCTCTCCGCCAATCGGTGGTCTACCGTGCCAAAGGATGCATGGCTAAGGGCGAGCTTTGTCGCAAGCGTGGCGACTGTCCCGGGATCGGGCTCCCCTCGGTACTATGGTGCCTTACCTCAGCATTCAGGGCTCAGCTGGGGCTGACCTCCATCCTCCCTTGCGGCCCGTGGGATTCACCAAGACGAATTTAATATACCTAATTTGCTGAAAAATGATGGTGACGTGGTTTGCCACCCATCACGTCCTGATTCTCACGAGGGCGAGAAGCGACCAATGAAGAGCCGTTTCGCTGCGATGAATGGTAGCGGACGGAGCTCTGTGGTCTCTGTCAACCCGTGCGGGGGATAGGCGTGAAAATATATATTAAAAAAAAAACACGATTACGCCGTTATTAAATGTAATCTTTAAGTCAGGGATTTTTGCAATAACTTAAATCGAATAACCTTTTAAGTGGTTGGCATTTATTTTTACATTACTGTGAGTTCGGTACGTGACCAGGGTTTGAATTGCCTTAGGCTTCTATTTTTAACGTTCAGAGGTTATGTTTTTAAACGATTATCGATACTGGCACAAACGTGTTCATTTAAAATACATATGCCTTTTTTTGATACTTTATTGTTCACAAAACAGGAAATACAAGAATTACATAAAGAAGATGTACAAGGGCGAGCTTAACTCAAAATTGAGTTTTCTTCCAGCAAACCCAGGAGTTAAGAGAGAGACAAGATAAGCTGTGAGGATAGAAATAAGTGTACAACAACAAAATATAATAATAATTAATAATAATATTATAATAATAATTCACTTTCTTTATTTCATTGTAATGAGAAATTAAATTTCGTTTGAAATTAATTGAATTTTGGTTGTCGGATCTCTGACAAACGTGACCAGTCTACCACTAGGAAAACTACATATACATAGCGAATGGTGACTTGGTGGACCCGAGCAACTCCGAGCAGAGCGAGCTCCATAGCTCTCTGAGCGAATCTGAGCTTGTGAAGCAGACAGGCTGTCGGACGGACGGCAACATAAGAGAGTATAGGTATAATATATATATATATATATATATATATATATATATATATATATATATATATATATATATATATATATATATAGTAGTTGTAAAAGGTGATAAACGATAACTTAAAATAAACAAGAAATTATAAAATAACATGAAAGTAAGTTTTTACTTAGGTAACAACGAACAACAATCATAGTTTATTTTAGTTACTTTTTATTAACTAAATACAATTTATTCGCATTCTTTCATCAAATTTAATTAAAGAATTATTTGAAAAACCTCTATTAACATCAAGTGTCATTTACTACAAGTTTAAACAAATGTATTTTAACCTGAATGGATAAATTGATAAGTATTTTATTAACGATTGATAATATATATATATATATATATATATTTATTTTATTTTATTTTTTATTTTATTACAAAAGGTACAGTTACAGACTACAGATTAAAGAAAATATAAGATAACAAACATGCAAAAGAATTTAAGGTAAATCTGAAGTCCAGTTACAACTATACACAACAATTACAATTAATATTTAACAATAACAATATGAGGGATTTATAATTTCATTCATATATATAATTAGGTAGACAAACACTAAAAGTAGTATATATAACATATGTTCATTAATTTTAAAAAAGTACTCTTTCTCGTAGTAGTATTAGTAGAGTAATAGTAGTCATATTGAGAATAACATGTTTACAATGTCATTTGGGTCAATTAGCGCAATTGACAAAGGGAGGAAGTAAATGGCTGTTTAGTGCGTAGGCACCCCATTCGAACTTTGTTTTGAGTGCAGTCCACAAACGAGCTTTAGGGGAAAGCTTGTTATTTTAAGTAGTGTTTTGTTATAGCTTTCCTCAGTTAACAAATTGAAATACAATGTTTATAATTGTTCACGAATTGAGTATTATTTGCTTATGTACAGAGTGTACAATGGCAGAATCAGGTTTAACAACCTTAAATAGTACTTTCAAACGAGGATTATTCGATCGTATTTATATTATGTTGTAGGTTGAAATTCAAATTTAAATTTATTAATTTTTTAAACGTTAGTTTATTAATGTTTAAGCTTCCATTGTGGCCCTATTGTATAATAGGTATTATATATAGGAAGAAATTGTAGTAATAAAAGAATATATTTTATGTATACATACACACACACACACACATATATATATATATATATATATATATATATATATATATATATATATATATATATATATATATATATATATATATATAGTAATTTGTATAAGGGTACTTTTGACCTGGCCTTTCTTGAGAAATTCAGCAATTTGATCAAGGTATGTTCTCCTTGGTCTTCCGTACTGACCCTTCAATTCACATCCGCAACGTAATTTTCTTTTATCATTTGCTCTTTATCCATACTCTCTATGTGCCCAAATCATCTAAGAATCCGTTCTCAATTCACATTCACATCCGCAACGTAAATTTCTTTTATTACTCGTCTTTTACTATATTTTATAGTTCTTAAATACTCTCTAATATGAATGTTATTATGAGCTTTATTGTAAACTTCTCCAAAGACGTATTAAGTTAATATTGACATATAGTATCTCACCTCCAAGTTCATTCATTGTAATAAATAAGTTTGGGTATACACTCAAACAATTTGGTTAAATGTTAGTTTAAAGCGAACTGAATTTGTATGTATTGTGTCAATTTTCGGGTTAACCCTACATATAGAATGATGTTTAATTTGCTGGTAACACTAAATTATTAAGATGATCAATTAATAAGATGTTGTATTATATCTTCTGGTAGTGGTAGAACCACGCTTATTTATCTGTTGCATGAATGAGCCGTCTCGCCCCTGGGAAGTACCACACTGCAGGGAACACCGCAGGTTTAAAACGTTATTCGTTTGTACAGTTCGTGGCACAAAACTAAGACTATATCGAACGACGGTGGACGGCCAGCCGTCCAGGTGATGTGATGGAACTTATTTTTGTGGCGCCTAGTCCGATAGTGGAACTATTGTTTTTTATGAGATAGGAAGGCAAACGAGCAGGTGTATCACCTGATGGAAAGCAATCAACGCCGCCCATAGACTTCTACAGCGCCATAGACAGTGCGGAAGCGTTGCCGATCTTTAAGGAAAGTGTCGTTATGGGATTGGGAGCGGGAGGGGTAGCGGGAGAGGGGAGGGTGTTGGGCTTCCGGATCTCGGCCGCTCACCGCACGAAGCATGGTAAGTAGCTACCACTCAGACGCCGGTTTTCTGCGGGAGTGTGTACGCGTGTGCGGTACTTCCCCGGACGAGCCGCCCCATTCATGCTACAGACAAATATTGCGTGCGGTTGGGAAGAGTTTTATTTATTTATTTTATGGACCATCAACAGGAGTATCATTCATTATATATTATTTTAAATAGTTCTAAAAACATACTTAAATGTAATCCTAATTATAGATGGACACAACGATAACATAAAGTGAAAGCAGACTAATCAAATATTATACAGACTTAAATGTTAGATTTTAGCCTCGGCGGTCTTTCCGAACCGTTACGACATTGGAACCTTCAAAAAACAAGCCTATACATACCTAAAAGGCCAGCAACGCTACCGCGACTCCTGCGGTGTCGCGGTTGCCCGTGGGCGGCGTTGATTGCTTTCCATCAGGCGACACGCTTGCTTGTTTGCCCTCCCATCCCATAAAAAAAAATAAAAAAAGAAATACGGTGTGTGAATTGTACCACACTGTTGTAGAGAATGTCTAAAGCGTTGTTTCTTTTCATGTATTTGTGGTACAGATTGAACAATTCTTCAGACTCTTCATAGCATAGTGCATTACACTGAGGTTTTGAAATGGTGCAGTCGACGTCTCTTTAGTAGCTATATTTTTAGTAAAGTAATTTACATAAGTAATTTGATTTTCATTTTCACCTTATCTTTATGATAAAGTAAGAAAAACAAGCAGGCGCTTCGGCTGATCGAAATCAATCAATCTCACCAATGAAATATACATCTATTACATCAGAGGTATTACAACAGATAATGTAGATGAGATTGGAAATATCGACCGCGTTTTAGCGTATCGACGAAAAAAAACGAAAAGGCTGTAAATGTAACATGTAATTTTTTTTGTTATTGCGTGGCTGGTTAACATCCGTTCCTCCAGAAATGGAGAGGCCCGTGCTCAGCAGTGGGACGTATATGGGCTGTGAAAAAAATATTGGGATTAGATATATATAGTACGTTAAATAATCTTAGTCTCACAGAGAATTATGTAGAGCGTTGAAAATTACTGTTTTTGTATGATAGGATATCAATGGAGTCAGGCGTTACTTTGCGGAAATCCATCAATATGTGGACAGTGAAAAGTTTTACCTAGCTAAGACGCGCGACAAGCAAAACAATAACAGAAAATCAATAATGTGTGTTTTTCTGCTGGATGAAGTGGATTTATTTGGAACTTAAACCAAAAACTTACAGAAAATCGGCCACCAATTCTCCACTCACCAAGCACTACACACAACACCAAATACACACTACCACTTTTCCATCTTGTAAACGACAAGTGTTTCGCTCTAACACGAGGCATCTTCAGGTATAGTAGACTCTACGGAAGACAACCGAAAAACAAAGACTTGTCGCGGATCTTAGCTAGTAAAACTTTTGACTGTCCACATATGATAAGATATATTTTTTTCAAATATCTTAGATCTTACCTCTTGTCGTAAGTTTTCGCTTTTTGTCTTAAATATGTATGTGTATTATATATACAGTACTCCTTGTCAGATGTAGGAAAAATCTGTCAAGAGTGCCTCGGATGCACGAAGCTTACTACTTCTAAAAGCGTACATTGACAGGTTAGAGAGTCGACACAGTTCGCTAGCTTCCTTGTGATTTATAAATAGATAACATATATTCTTTATTGTACACCGAAAACAAAGTTATACAAATGGCGGTCTTATCGCTAATAGCGATTTCTTCCAGATAACCGTGGGATGGTGTTATAAAGATAATTAAATGTAGGATTGTGATACATTAACGTGAGGATGGTAGGAAAAGTTTATTAATAAATACCAGTCAGCCATAAGAAAAAACATATGTATGTATAAATATGGCTATATATTTTTGGCATTTATTACCGATATAAAATTGGTACCTTCAAAAAACAAGTCTACACATACCTAAAAGGTCGGCAACGCTTCCGCGACTCCTGCGGTGTCGCGGTTGTCTATGGGCGGTTGCTCGTTTGCCCTCCTATCGCATAAAATAAAATAAAATATTTGAAAATCGGGAGAGACAATTTATTTTATATATTTATATATATATATATTTTTTTATACACATACGTGAATGTACAGTTATTGGAATGAAGGCGTGCTTAATACCAGAAGGCACTCTCTCCCAATCAACCTTTGGGTTGATATCAAAGTTAAAAATAGGTACAAAGACCATATAATTAAATAAATACATATATTTTTTATCAAAATTTCTACTATTGTATCCTTTTCACGCCGAATATCGTATGTATATTTTCGAATAACGCTTGAATTTTTAGGGACTTTTTTGTTATATATATATATATTTTTAATATTTTTACAATTTTTAAAATCATTAAATTAATAAAATAATATGTTCATTATTGCAAAGTTATGTCGATCAGAAAAATTTACATTTGTCAATAAGATCAAGCTAACTTGTACAGGGTATAGTTGTAATATTTCTGACGTAACCTGAAGGCTTAAGAAACATCAGAAATATTACAATATAAATCACCTTCAGGAAATAAAGGTAAATGAGAGGTTCCGTAATTAGGTTACTCCGAGAGCTATTTGTATAGCTGTCTCGCTGCGAAACTAGAATTTATGTCGAAACGGCCTTGCTTGAGATGTATACTGACATTTTACACGATTTGATGTAGTTGGTATGTTTAGAATTGGGTTTGTTATTGAGTTAAGATGTTGTAAGCGTGTTTGTAGATAAATATATCTTATAGATCAGAGCTTTTTAAACTATGAGTCGCGTAGCAAAATTCTGCGGTCGCGAGAGATTTTAATGTCAAATATTTATATATACCATTTTATAACATCACTAGAGTTGGCGGAATACAGTGGACTTGAAGCGTCTAGACACGGGCATTCTAAAACTATATATTTTCATATGTATATGTATATTGTTACCTAATAAATAAATCATCAAAAAATATTAATTTATTTTTCTTTTATATTTGTATGGGGTCGTCAAGAAACTCGCAATCATAAATGGGGTCGTGAATGACAAAAGTTTAAGAAGCCCTGTTATAGATATATCAATATCATAGTAATAGGTTCGGCCTCATATGAAATGTTATAGTCATCTCTCCGCCGAGGCATCTAATATCAGCTTCTTCCTCTTGTCGTGTAGTTTAAATTTTCCATAACCAAGACCACATCGAACGGCCATATTGTCTGGAATTGCGATGGAATTTTTTTGTTATGGGATAGGAAATGTTATATCTGTGGTTATTTTTCTTCTTCATGTTAAATTAATTTATGTTTAGTTTTTTAGCATTTAAATTCTTGTAAATAAAGGGTGTGTCACGAATAAGATAGATGGATAGATAAATTTATTACCTTCTGCAGTAACTCACATGATTACATATTAAATTGTAAAATATTAATGAATAGTGCATATAGATGGAATACAAGAAAGAAGACCTTAGAAAACGTATAGAAGCGTTGGAAATGTGGGCATATAGTGTACTCCGGGAAGGAAAGTTGTGCCGAATTGGCTGCCAACCTTCACAAGTCGGAAAGGCACTCTTAGAAGACTCTTAGACTCTTGCCATGAGCCATTGCTCATTCAAAACTTCCACTCATTGAGCAGAGAAACTGATTTTCTGCCACCATTCGGAACAAATGTTTTTCTACTTCTGTTCATCTGAATAATGGATTTCCGCAAAGTAAGGTCTGACTTCATTAATCTTAATATAATGAATCCACAGTACGGTCTACATATAAAGATGAAAAACTTTTGTTAAAGCTTTACTCTTTACGAAAATCATATTTTTATAGCAAAGATACGATGTTTGTGGGTGGTATAAACCAGGCGAAGGTCAAGGGGCATCTTACCGTAGTAAGTTTTTACTAGCTATTTATTATCCTTGGGTACTTTTTGGTGTACGATAAAAAATGTATGAGCAAACACTTTCTATACACGATTATAATGTCCATCGTAAAATAGGTTTTATATGTGTGAATATAGCGATGCTCACTCCAAAAGAATAATCAATCTTCTTTCTCGATGTATTCCGTCCTTTGTCATCTTACTTCCTGGACAGCTGTAATGTCCAATCCGTATTTATTTATTTCGCTGGCTATCTCTTCTATCTTATCAGCTTGGAGTATTATCTCGATAATCCACGTTCCAAATAGCATTGATCGATCTGGCCGAGACCTCTCTACTTTGGTTTTTTACTCGTGCAGATTAGTTGGCCCGGTGTCGAACTCTTCTACTTTAAGGACTTCGGTAGACCCAGGAAGCAGTGGATGGACTTCATCTAGGAAGACCTGGCTATGCTAAGGAAAAAGTAAATTGGAAGTGTGTTACTCTAAACAGAGATGGCTGGAGACAAATTGTAGAGAAGGTCAAGACCCACACGGAGGTGGGGGAGGGGGAAGGAGGAAGAGGGGGAGTGGGGAGGAAGGGGGGAGATGTATGAGCCTCCGGAAAAAACCGGTCACCGGACGAAGCGCGGTAGCTAAGCTACCACTCAGTTTTCTGCGGAATGTGGTATTTCCCCAGGCGTGCCGGACCCTTTATGCTACAGACAAATAATATGCCTTCATCTGCAGTGTGGCTGTACCACTTCAAAAAACTTGAAAAACCGTTGTTGAATTGAATAAAGAGTTTATCAAAAGAGTTTTTACTGTTTTAAGAGAAATAATATTCATATAGTGAAAATATTTATTAAAGTACTTAAGTAAGGTATATATGTACATTTTTGTCAAACATTTGTTTCAAATATACATAATATTAATAAAGTACATCGTTAAACTATTTGTAGGCATCTTCCTACGGTTTTCATCTTTATAGCTTGTACACAATTTAAATATATTGCTTAGGGTAATAACAAAAGGGTTTGCGTACTTCGGGTTCTTGAGAGTGTTTGCGAAAGCAAATGAGATTTGAAATGTATTGTTCTAAATAAATGAAAATGAAATAATATTTTTTTGTTCTCATTCATTTTAATATTGTAATATAATACATATTTATTTGTTATTTGGGATGAAGTGGAAGAAGAAACAAGAAATTTTTATAACTTTTTCTGTGTGAATAATATATGTATTATAATTACATACATATTGTCACGCCTGTCTCCCGTGGGAGTAGGCAGAGACCACAGATCTCCATCTGCTACGATCTCGGCATACTTCCCTTGCTTCCTCCACACTCATTATTCTCCTCACGCAAGCCCGCCGGTTGAGGGTATGCTTGACCTGGCCTTTCTTAAAAAGTTCAGCAATATGGTCAAGGTATGTTTTTCGTGGTCTTCCTCTACCGACCCTCCCTTTCACATTCGCGACATAAATTTCTTTTGCCAGTCGTCTTTCATCCTCTCTATATGCCCAAACCATCTAAGCATCTCTTTATCTACTTTTGTCACAACACCTTCTTTTACTCCACATTGCTTTCTTATATCTGCATATCGTATTATATGTTATTTCTTTATGTGGTGTGAGTCATGTATAAACATTTCCTTACATTTATTTTATTTCTTGTACGTTATGATGGATTTTTTTAAAGCATAGTAGGCAAATGAGTATGCGGGTCTTCCGATGGTAAGCGATCTCAGCACCGCCGGAGGCGTTGCAGTTGTGTAGCCAGCCTTTAAAAGACACATACGCTCTTTTCTTGAATATCTTCTATGTCATATACACGTGGGAACACCGCAGGTGGTAAATTGTTCCACATTTTCACAGTTCGTTGCAGAAAACTGTGTCTAAATCGCACTGTGGTTGACAGACCATCATCTAGGTGATGGAGATGGAACCTAATTTGTGGCGCATGGTGCGATGGTGGAACTGTGTGGGTGGAAGGAGATTAAACAACGCATACTTTGTCAAGAATGGCATAATATTTGTCTGTAGAATGAATGGGCCGGCTCGCCCGGGGAAGTACCACACTCCCGCAGAAAACCGGCGTCTGAGTGTTAGTTTAGCTATTGCGCTTCGTACGGTGAGCGAGAATTCCAGAGGCCTAATACCCCCGCCCTCCTTCCCCTCCTCTACCCCTCTCCTCCCACTCTCATTATGACACATTCCTTAATGGCCGGCAACGCTTTCGCACTGTCTATGGCGCTGCGGATGTCTATGGGCGGCGTTTATTGCTTTCCATCAGGTGACACGCCTACTCCTTTGCCTTTAAATCTCATAAAAAAAAAACAGTATACAGAGAGATGATACATATCTGCGTACAGATAAATGATAAATAATAGAACCACCCACACAATCAGTCTCCAAACATGTTGTTATAAATTTTATTCGTAATAACATTGTGGAGCTGGGCGCGGCATGATGTAGGTCGAATCGCTTTCGCTGGGCTTGTATACACCGATGTTTATGTAAATTTTGTTTGGTTGTGCTTTAATTGCGGATTTCGGGTCATTCTATTTACAGGAGGTTCGCGCCTTTTGATATCATTTGTGCTGACGGTTATACGGTGCTTGGACGAGAAATTAATTATCGGTTGTTGTGAAATATTTATCTTCGCCTTTTTGGAAAATGGCATTCATATGTTTTTTTTAATATTGTATGCTCAATTTGCCAAAAACCGTATATTGCGATATGAGAGTGGAAATGTATTTAATTAAAAACACTTTGCGTATGTAAAAAAACACATTTAAATACAACGCAAATGGCAACGCTTTTGGTGTTATAGATGCGGGGCTCTGCTGGGGCTGACCTCCATCCCCCCTTTGCTGCTCGTGGGATTCGCTATGATGAATTTTAATCAAACGAATTTTTTAAAAAATGACGGCAACGTGGTTCGCCACCCGTCACATCCTGATTCCCACGAGGGCGACAAGCGACTAACGGAGAGCCGTTTCGCTACAATGAGTGTGAGAGGAAGCATGGATGAAAAGATGGTAGCGGATGGAAATCCGTGGTCTCTGACTACTCCTTCGAGAAACATACGTAAACGTAGACCCGCGCAGAGATATGTCTTAGGGCATATCATTAGAGTGTCGTTGTGGATGGTTGGGTTGTAGAGATACGACTTTGCCGTTGACAGCGCACACACCCCGGCTGGCGGTGGTTTGCAACTTAGTGCATGGCACTTTGATGTAGCTATCTGTTGTTTGGGTTTAACGTGTTTAGACGTACTTCAGTATGTCTGACATACCTTCTAGCTTCACTAACATTATGGTGTGTTGCACTATAGTACGCGATGGTCATTGTATATGGGGATGGTGTCACTTAGGTGCGCTATCGAACGTACAATGGTGGTCGTCGTCTTAGTGATTGTACTGCTATACGTTGGTGTAGTGTTTAAATGTAACAACATATTTTTTAACTTGCAAAGTCGAATGGGTTATGGAGATGCGTTGTGAGGAGGCGCCACCCATACGATAGTCACAAGGACGCTTATTGCTTTTGTAATATTGTGTCTGGTGATGGGTGCGGTGAGTGAGCTTGCGTCTGTAACAGCGTGTCCTATGACTTCAGACGATGGAGGTATATTGGTGGAGATGTCACGTATAATAAATAAGTAATTAATTTTATTAATTACTTAAAAGTTTGAAATATTTTCAAACAAAACATAGAAGAGAAGGGGGCGAAGGTTACAGTACGTCTCACTTTTTTGTTTAAATATGTTTATAAAAAAGAACAACTTAAACGCATTTTGTGGCTATTTCTATTTGGTAGTAAATTTCATATACAATAATCCCGAATTGTAAATCAGAACGCCTCTCAGTGTGGAAGGGATTTAAAGAGCAATCTCAATCCTCCTGCCATTCATACCTACCTAGCCTTCATCAAGTTACGTTTCGCATTCTGTGAAACGGAATAATCTCACAAAAGGATTCCTAGTTTCTGGCAGCTCCATTCACTGTTGCTTGATATGTGGATTTCTGTAACAGAACAAACAACAGACTTTTAAAAAAGGTATTTCTTTGTTTTGCCTTTACTTTTTGTACGTATAATCTACAATATTTTCAAAATTATTTTTGAGATGCTATTAAGCACTGGTTCTATATTATTTGGCGTGAAGAACCAAACTGTTGAGTACTGGTTTTATACTCTTCCGGCGCGAAGAACCAGGCTGTTGAATATTGTGGACTGTATAAATGAAATTAACTCTTCATTGGTCGCTTCTTTCTCTCGTGAGAATCAGGACGTGACGGGTGGCGAACCACGTCGCCGTCATTTTTCAACAAATTAGGTATATTAAATTCGTCTTAGTGAATCCCACGAGGGAGGATGGAGGTCAGCCCCAGCAGAGCTCTGCTGCTGAGGTAAGGCACCATAGTACCCGGGGGAGCCCGATCCCGGGACCGTCGGCACGTTTTGCGATTAAGCTCGCCCCTAACCACGGCACCTTAGGCACGGCAGACCGTGGATTGGCGGAGAGGAAGGGAAAGGATAGAGAAGAAGGGAAAGAAAAGGGAAGGAATCAGTAATAAATCAGTAACAAATAATATACAAAGTCATAGGTTCAATTTAGAAGAATTACAATAGAGTTACTAGTTATACGCACTTCACTTAACTAACTCCTCAACGTGGAGTGTAGTCGTCTACTGAGTGACAAAGCGGGGGCTGATACGGGGTACATCTGCGAAGGGTTATATATATATAAATATCTTTAAACACATATTATTCACAAAATAGGAAAAAAAAAATTTTTTTCTACCAAATTAAGGGTTCAAAACAAAAAACGTGTTTTTAAGCTATACATTGTGTATATGTATACTTATCTATGGTGATCCAGTAAATATTGTCTAAGTCGGGATAAAACGGTGAAAGTTTGACATTTTGAATTAATGGTGACGTTAAATTACATTCCCGGAAGATTCGCTCGGCGCGGGGTCTCAGAACAACTTCGCAAAAAATTGCTTATAATTGAGATAAATCGTTCCTTTAATACGAGCGTTACGGTAAATATCTTTGAAGTGTATTTTAAGGGATGATTTTATTTGCTTTGGGATAATATTTTTTCTATAGCAAATAAAATTAAATCATTCAAAATGATGAAGGTCGACAGAGAAATAAAGTCACAGATATAGCCCTTCGAGTCAACGAAATGAAGTGACAATAGAATGGTCACCTGATCATTTTTTTTGTGGGGTAGTAAGTCGCTCATAGACTTCAGGAGCGCCATAGGCAGTGCGCTATAAAAAGCAGAGCAGGCAAATATATCATAGAAGGAGGCATTTTTTATCGCTTTTACCATGGGGAGTGCTCTGAGGAATTGTTTGGAATAATTCCCGCCGTAAAATTCCACAACCACATAACTCGCCGTTAAAAAGTTTCATCCCAACCATCTGATGAGTGGCGACCTACTACGGTGCACTTCTGTCGAAACGTCTTTCTATGTGTCAGCTCTCTGTGGAACCGGGTTTCTTCGACTCAAAAAACAAGCCTACACATACCTAAAAGGTCGGCAAAGCTTCCGCGATTGCGAAGCTTCCTGCGGTGTCGCGGTTGTCTATAGACGGCGTTGATTGCTTTCCATCAGGCGGCACGCTTGCTCGTTTGCCCTCCTATGCCATAAAAGAAAGTGTAATTAATCCAAGAAAAAACGTTCAGTCGTCAGCAAAAGGTACTGTTGGAAATGTATATATATATATATATATATATATATATATATATATATATATATATATATATATATATATATATATATATATATATATATATATATATATATATATATATATATATTAGGTGTACAAATAAGTTTCCGCAGTTTTTTATAAAAAATTAGGAATTTATTGTAAAGGAAAAGTACATTACGTTTTATTCAAAGTATTTTCCATCATTTGCCACTACTTTTCCCCATCTTTCTGGCAACATTCGGATACCCCGTCGAAAAAACTCTTCATCTTTTGACGCTATCCACAAATCTACCCAATTTTTGGTGTCTTCATATGATGTGAAGCGCTGCTCAGACAGACCATGTGCCATCGACCGGAACAGGTGATAATCAGAAGGGGCTAAGTCTGGTGAATACGGCGGGTGGGGTAAAACTTCCCAGTTGAGTGTTTCCAAGTATGTTTTTACCGGCGCCGCAACATGTGGACGAGCATTATCGTGTAAAAGAATAATTTTGTCGTGTCTGGAGTAGTAATGGGCGCGTTTTTCCTTAAGTGCCCGACTCAATCTCATCAATTGTGTTCGGTAGAGAGCTCCAGTAATGGTTTCGCTTGGTTTCAGCAATTCATAATACACGACACCAAGCTGATCCCACCAAATACACAGCATGAGTTTTTTTCCATGAATATTCGGCTTAGCTGTCGATGTTGATGGTTCGCCGGGCTTAACCCATGACTTTCTCTTCTTTGGATTATCGTAGTGAATCCATTTTTCGTCACCAGTGACTATACGATGCAAAAAACTCTTTTTTTTATTCCTGGCAAGCAGCATTTCACTCATGCATAATCGGCGTTCAACGTCTCTCGGCTTTAGTTCATATGGAACCCAATTTCCTTGTTTTTGAATCATTCCTAACGATTTTAAACGATGTGAAATTGCTTGTTGAGTCACTTGTAGAGTAAGTGCAAGTTCTTTTTGCGTTTGGGACGAATCTTCCTCCAATAGTACTTCTAATTCCATGTCTTCGTACACTTTCGGCCTTCCACTGCGTTCTTTGTCTTTAACGTCAAACTCACCGTTCTTAAACTTTTGAAACCATTCCTGACAACTTCTCTCACTTAAAGCAGCTTCACCATATGCTTCTAGAAGCAATCGATGCGCCTCAGCTGCAGATTTTTTCACATTAAAGAAGTAAATCAAAAGTTCCCGCAAATGATGCTTATTCGGAATAAAACTTGACATTTTTGCACGAAAAAAATTACGTGATGCTGATACGGAATCACTAGTACTTTAAGGTTATGGTGTTGCCAGATGACTAAACTTGGGATATTACGTTTTACATCTGACAATTTCTCCATAACCTTCTGGTGGGGCCATCTTTTGACAAACCGCGGAAACTTATTTGTACACCTAATATATATATATATATATATATATATATATATATATATATATATATATATATATATATATATATATATATATATATATATATATATTCCCCTGCAGGGGTTGGCAGACACCACAGAGCTCCGTCCGCTACCAATCATCGCAGCGAAACGGCTCTCCATTGGTCGCTTTTCGCCCTCGTGAGATTCAGGACGTGACGGGTAGCGAACCACGTCGCCGTCATTTTCAACAAATTAGGTATATTAAATACGTCTAAGTGAATCTCACGAGCCGCAAGGGAGGATGGAGGTCAACCCCAGCAGAGCCCTGCATGCTGAGGTAAGGCACCATAGTACCCGGGGGAGCCCGATCCCGGGACGGTCGGCACGCTTGCGACTTAGACTTAGCTCGCCCTTAGCCACGCATCCTTTGGCACGGCAGACCGTAGATGGGCGGGGAGGAAGGGAAAGGATAGAGAAGAAAGGAAATGCGGATTGAGGGGAGGGGGTTACCAGACTCGGAATAAATATTTATAAATCCATATACATATTCATATATATATTTATTCCGATGCGGGAATCAAACCCTCGACCATTGACTCCGTGGGCGGAGGGCCCCGCCACTGAGCCAATCGGTCGTCCGAATGGCATAATATTTGTCTGTTGAAATGTTGGAAATGTAATTAGTGAATATATTGGTATTTTTTTGATTCCATACAACAGCTCTGGTTTTTGACTTGACCTTGACTTGACTTGAGTAACTAATTTGATTAATGTACAACCTTCGGAGAACCCCTTTCAAGCTTCAGCTCATAGGCGCGTTATTAATCGTTTCTTGTGATCCTTCTATCACTTCAACTGATGAAATTTCGACGAACAATCGTCCTGCCAAATCCAGACATAAATAATTGTGAAAATGTTTACGAAGGCCCGGCGTAGGTCAAGAACGGTCAAACGATTCGGGTGATTATAACACCATTTCATTGTTTTAATGTCCAGTTGATTTATAAATCATCTCGACATTTATAGTGGTAGAGCCACGCTGCAGACGAATATTTTCACAAGAATGTCATAATATTTGTCTGTAGCACGAATGGGCCGGCTCGCCCGGTGAAGTACCACACTCGCGCAGAAAACCGGCGTCTGAGTGGTAGGTTAGCTACCGAGCTTCGTGCAGTGAGCGGCTGAATTCCTGAGGCCCAACACCCCTCCCCCACTTCCCACTCCCACAATGACACTTTCCTTAAAGGTCGGCAACGCTTCTGCACTGCCTATCGTACTGCGGATGTCTATGAGTGATGTTGATTGCTTTCCATCAGATAACACGCCTGCTCGTATGCCTTCTTATCAACAAAATATAAAAATAAACCCATCATTTAAATATTAAAATTTCTAAGGCTCATTATATTGCTTATCTGTTTCACGGATCCCTGTTTATAACGGATGAGGCTTGAAAGATAGAGCGTAGCAGAGTATGCAAATAATTTTGTAAGCCAAATTTTGTTGACAGTATCTCCTTATCGCTTCCAACATTTAAACGTCGTTTATAATACCCTGGTGGCATATTAGCTAGGGGCAAAAGTCGCTGGTAAAACTGCTGATTAAAAGTATACCTCTCCTCTAGTCTGATGAAATACTGACGGCATCTTATATATAAAATCTTCATTCCTAAGAGAGCGGTATTATTGTGAGAATAATCAGAAAATGTAAATAATTAT